>VYZV01002445.1:15409-37568 GCA_013401275.1 Pandion haliaetus | reverse complement strand
GGGGTCAGGCAGGGAAAGGGTTCTTCAACTTCAGTTTGATTTACAGCATTGTGCCAGCCTGAATGAGGTGCTGCAAAAACCTGCACTGTGCTCTGCTGCTATTGATCCTGCAGACTGGTGCAGAGGGCTCTGGAAGCGTGAGGACTATTTTACCCTGCCTCAAGGTAGGAGCCTTATTGAATAACTGAAAGATTGCTGGAACAATGTCATAGGAGGTCCAAGAAGCACCAAGCTCTGCTGCATATCGGGCTGATGTTTACCAAGAGAAGGAAGTCCTTGCAGGATTAGCAGGATTTGCACTTACTGGTTTTTGGTTTTTTTGTTTGAAAACACAGTTGCACTAACTTTCATTCTTCTATTTTGTTTGGTTTTCTTTTTAAAAAAGAGAGCTAGAACGTATTTGCCAGTTGGCTAGAAATTATTTAAATGACTTCTGGTTCAGTCAGTAGCCTAAAAAATCTGTTATTTGCATGGGATAAACAGGGTGTAAAAAATTCTTTAAAACAAAAATCCTGTTTAGATCTTTGTGGCAGCAAATGGAGGAGAGAGGATATTTATGAAACAAATAATATTTTCTCAGCTATCTTAGTGCTTAGTTCTTAGTTCACTTTGCTTTAGGGCCTCTCCACCTAGGATCCTTATTACACAGCTCCAGAAACAACATCCCTTGAAATTGCCACTGGCCCAAATCCTTCAGTTATTGTTGTTACTGCAGTACTACGAGGAGGATCTTCCTACATCACGATATCGCACGAGTTCTGGGCTGGGAATGGGCTACAGGTCATCCAGTTCTCACTGGGCTCCTGTTCCTAAAAACAGCCCTAGAGGGTGGTAAACACACTTTTGCCTCCTAGCAGATGAAAGCACAGAACAGCATTTTAGATGCTGTGAGTTTTGACTGTCCTCACCTTTCTCAGTTCTTCTTGCTTAGTGTCACATTTAGGATTTCTTTATGCCTGAGACCATTTTGCACTGATGTTTAAGAACCACACAATTATATTGTGGCTAATGGCAATGGAGATGACAGTGTACCGCTATCAGCTTGTCTATTGGGTTCAAAACCAGCTGCCACCACCTGTGACAGGGATCGTATTTGACAGCATTACTCGGGAGCACTTGGATGATGGGTTACTCAGCTGTATCAAATATTTTCTCAGCTACAGTTTTTACAAATTTGGATTGGAGGTGAGGAAATACAAGGAGAGGAGAAGTATCCTCGGGAAGTGGGCATTGGGCCTCAGTTTGCTGAGGCATTAAAACACCCATAGTAAACTCAGTTAAACAGAGGCCAAATTCTCTGATGCCACAGGCGTACACAACAGCAGCAACATACCAGTGTCATCCCTTCCCATACTCTCTCCCCCAGTGATACCAGACACTGCAGGTGCACGCTGCGCTCTGAGGGTTGCAGAACACGGCAGAAGGAGGATTACAGTATCAGGCGCTCTCATCAGCTCTCAGGGCTATCACCCACTTGTACAGAAAAACAGAACATTGCTTTTAATATTTCACTCTGTAAATAACATCATTGCTTTCTGACTTCTTTAAGTACAGGTCTCTCTAATGCGGCAAAATTTTGTCTGTATTAATACAAATAAACTCCAAGTATAGACACTCTTATTCAAGGAGCCTCTTTTTTTTCTTAAGTGCTTCTTAAAACTGTTCTCAAGCTGCACAAGCCAAGTCAGGATAATTTTCTAAATGAGAGTACATTGTAACCTACAAAGCATGCCTTCTTGTTTACTTGGCTGGCTGTGTTCTTGCAGATGCGCCTCACTGCTGCCATCAGTGTTATACAGCACCATATGGATTTCTACATGCTGCTCCATGTATGTTGGACAATCTATCTGCTGTAGTGCCAGAGGAGAAAAGCAGTGGCTGAAGTCTGGCCAAGATACTGCTGTTTCCTGGCCACTGTTGTGGCCTTCCAGTATTTGCTATGTCTTGGCCTCTCTCCTGCTCTCTGCAAACCTTTGTGCAGTGCAATTTTCAGGTTTGGAAAACAGAACGCAGAAGAAACCCAAGAAAGAACCGGGCAAAGCTCGGCAGAGGAGGACTGGAGGGTTACTGCCCTTCCAGCTCTGCAAGGGGAGAGCACCTATATGGCAAAGCAAGAGCAGGAGATGGGATCGCAGTCAGTAGTGCCCCCCGCTGTTCTTTGAGCTCCCACAGGATGCTCGTTCAAGAGCAGTGGTAGGCTGGTGAGATGACCCACCAGGGAGTGGATGCAAACAGCCCTCCAAACCTCAGGTCACCAAGGCTGTTTCCTCACGATTGGTTTTTATCTGCCCAACGGTCAGAAAAGCAGTGATCAACTGTGATCTGCATGATAATCACCAAAACCTGGTCATGCTCTGGAAGACATGCTTTTTCTCTCAGTTCCCCTTCAAACAGCTTCCCCTCCCTTTCTCCCCTGCATCCTAAGCACCCAAGTCTAAAGAAGGGTTAATTCTTGTGACAGAAAAATCATCCAAATCAAAAGATTTTAAGCCAACAGCTAAGATGTTTGGCTGAGGCCCACATACAAAAATGAATCAACAACACAGTATTATGCTCCTGACAACTTTATGGCCACAATTAAAAAGTCTCTTTGCATACCATCTTCTGCTGGAAGCAAAGGACAAACAGTGCATTTTGGGAACCTGTAATGCAAGCTTATAAAATAATGATCACTGTTGTAAACCATTCTCCCATCAGCAGCCTTCATTTCTCTCTACAAAGCAAAATAAAGAGTGCGGGACTGAGTTCCTTCTCTAGCTCAGCTGACTCCCTGAGTCCTCTCCCTGCCTACAAGCAGACTGGACACCAGTATTCAGCCACCATTCTGCAGAGTCCAGAGCGGCAGAAGGTGGCAGCCACTGCAATGAAATATTTATAACAAGGAAGAATAAAGGTGGAAGGGATATCTGAGAGCTCAGTTAGCAATTGGCACAGTTCAACTAGTGCTAACTAATGACAAGAAGGACCAGAAAGCATCTTGGAATAGACCCCGATGAGCTCCTTCTATTATATCCCCAAATCACCAGTTGCTAAGCGCTGAACCATATGCCAAGTATGCAGCTGTAAACATCCATCTTCTGTTACAATGGCTCCTGTTGACTTTTCCCAGGGCTGAAGTCAACTCACATAGCACCTCCCATCACTTGTCACGAGCGTTAGAGCGCTGTGAAGGTAGGTGCATGTTTATGGACAGCCACATTAGCTCTGCACATCTCGCCATTTTTCTTTTAGAGAAATGTCTGTGTTGCTACATCACAAGTACAGAAACTGGCTTGCGGCATTGTATGTGATGAATATAACCCCTCTGCTAATAGCTTACCCATGGAGGGCCTCTCACCAGCCCAGCCATGCCAGCCTGGTTGAATGCCTTTACCCGCCTGATTTTGCAGAGAGACCTGAAGCTGCCTAGCACAATCCTACAGCTAAAACCGTAACATACTTTTCTGGCTCTTCTGTCTTTCCAGATGACTTTCAACTTCTGCCTTTTGCCTCCCTCCAGTGGCAAGTGCTTGAGGATGAGAGCAAAGCTTGTGGGAGAACACGGACAGGAGGCAACGTGGAGATCAGTCATGATTTCGACCTGGCTGCCCTCAGCCACTACAGTCCTGTACCAAACGTGGTGCATTGTAGGTAAGAGCCAGTGAACTGTTACAGGTAGAAGGGCAGGATCTTTTCATACTGATTGAGGAGATTACAGAAGAAAGAGGCAAATGCTACCAGCTCAGCCAGGACTAACTCAGAGATTGCTGTTCTGCAGAGCAGATGCTACCACTGACTCTTCTTTCTTCCATTGATCTCTTGTAACATGTTTTTTAGGCTAATTTTACATATGTTTTGTGGTTTCAAGTGGGCTTTTTTAATTTATCCTGGGAATCCCACCACATCATTTTCTAAAAGAATCAAGAACTGACTGCAACTTGCTTGAGTCATTACCTTACATTTGAATAAGCTGTATCTTCAACATATAGTCTTAGTCTGAAGAAATCAGGAGACACTCCCATTTTTCCTGACAGTTTGTTCTACCATCTAATGACTTTTCTCCCTTTAACTAATAAAATAACTCAGTGTTGTCAAGTTCTCCAAGACAGCAATCCTAGTATTAACAATCCAGTAGAGTGCCCATGTCTTACATAGTTTAGAAATAGCCAAGACACCATCTAATTATATGAAGCTATAATATCAGAAAATGGGCTACTAAAAAATCTCCCATGATACAATATATTATACAAAAATATATTATACAAAATTTTTGAGCATTTCTAGGTATAGTCCATGCTGCATGGAAAATTTCCAAACAGCACTTCTCTCTATGTATCTACAATGAGTAGATTAAAATATTTATGAAATTTGAGTAATCCTTAAAAGCAGCATGCAAATCTTTGAGCTCCTTTTGCTTGATGGTAGTGCTGTCTTGGGATCACAATTCTGTAATTCTGAAAACTGGAAGGGTTTGGTAAGTGTATTGTCACAATTAGGAGTATATTTATGCATTCAGAAACAGCAGTGTTTAAAAAAGAAAAACCCACCTGTTCTACGAGGACTGTTGAGGAACACGTGCCTGAAAACAGGCAGCATTCCCTCCCATTTGTCCCTCTGACCCATCACGAGCCACAAGCTGTTAACCTGGCATGGTGGCTGCAACCTTGGAGGAACTGCCTGTGCTCACCAAGACGGTGTTTTTCTGCTAGAAGACATTTGTCTGTTCTGTCTGAAGGGACTGTGGCTTCTTCACTGTTTTGTAGCCAAGGGCGAATGGCTCAGTGATCAGATCGAGGCCATCTGCACATTAAGGCTTTAGTTGATACCATAATTGCACTGGTGCAAACAACTAGCATAAACACACAGCATTAACGTAAACTGGGATTTGACCCCTGTACTTTGTAACAAGCTCTCCAAAAAGCCCTGGCACTAAGACAGTGCGTTCCATAGATGTACCAGTGTGAAAGCCTTACAATGAACAAAGCACATTAGAGTCCTCCACTGGAGATGCCTCTCTGCAGATAGAGAGGACAAAGTAGTAGAATTTCCCTTGAAGAGCGACGGGAAGCGTGTTAGATCTAGACCTGCATAATGACCCTGATCTGTGGCCCAGCAGGGATGTAACAGGGCTGTCCTGGCCTGTGTCTGCCTGGCTGGGCACTACACCACGATTTCTTGGTAGAGCACCACTAGAGACAGCCCGTGGGCTTTCCATGTTGGAATAATGAGACACATTTTGATTTTACAGTTAGGATGGAGTGAAGCCTTCTCAATGCCTTTCTAGGTGACAAAGATTGATCAAACATTTCATGTTATCTGCAGCAGAATCTCACAGATGTTTCCTTGCAGGAGCCTTAAGCAGAATACCAACTGTTTCAATATCACATACAAAGCTGGTCCAGAGCTAAACCTTTACGATGTGGTTTTGCATTTGCCTATAGTATTGCACGTGCCTGTCAAATCCGCTTCCTGTTTTGGTATTAGATCTTGGGATGGAGAGCTTCCAAATACTAGCCAGGCCCAAAGTAAGCTGTGCTCCACAAAAATAAAAACAATAATATCAGAAGAAGTATAAATACTCAGATGAATAATTGTCTCCTCATTATTTGCTGGCTTGCAAGCTTACATGTGTTCATAGGAGGGGGAGCAATTTTAAAAAAGACATATGCTAAATTCCTGATGGCCAAAGATATGAAAGTCTCTGTTACTCTCACAGCCTTTACATCTTACATGTCAAAGTGATATCCAACAAAATATGTATTTAAGACCCATCCCCATCCCTTTTGATATTCATACAATGGGCTTTGGATTAGGTTTGTGAGCTTGTCCACTGATAAGTCTGCTGAAGACAAAAGGAATGCTATTTTGCTATCACCAGCAGTATTTCAGACAGATATGAAAAGTGGCTAAGTGTTATGAAATTGCTTGTGAAGTACGATTCAGAAAGAAGCATGTTGGTAGGATACCCAGTCTTGTAAGAAAGAGTGTGACAGTCAGATGAAGAAGAAAGTTGGATGTGGATGTGGAAGCCCATAACAAACAAATGGCTGGTATTTTAAACACCAGACCTACAGCCAGCGTCTCAATGTGAGAGTTTGAAGCAAACCGCTGGCCCTGTGATCATACCAGAAGAAGAGCAGCATCTCCAAGATGCAGGTAAAACAGCAGCATCATGTTGTGTCTCTGTCCCTGTTCTCTCCCTGCGTTCTGCAGAAAAATGATGGCAAAAACAAATGGTGACAACCCTGGCTGAACCACACCTCATGAAAGTTAAAAGCCAACGAGCCATTACTAGTAGGAAAGATGATGTGTAGAAGTGGAAACAACACACCCTTGCCGGAGACGTGTCTCTGCACGCAGCCACGACCTGCAGGAATGAAACCCCACTGCTCTCCAATAGCTGCACCAAGAGCTACCCTCATTTATGGGGAGTGTGTGTATTTTAGCAAGATGCGTACAATTTTCCACTCTGTCCCTCCCAAACACTACCATTGCCCAACATACTTCAATGTACGTGGAAAATTATTTTCTTCCCAGATGTTCCTATTTAGAGCTCAATAACTGCCTTAAACTATATTAAAATTACATTAAAAATACTAAAAAAGAGAATAAAAACATTAACTATATGTTCCATTATGCTATAGTTAACTTGTACTAAAAAGTTAAACATATGCACTAAGATGTCCAACAGCACACACATGATTTACAGGCAAAGTCCCTCTGAATTTTGAGAACTGTCTTTCTAAATCATCTACACAACTCTGAACTCCACTGTCTTTCAGATTGCTTTAGTGATTTGAACCAGTGGTTACCACCTCTCTGAGGCTGAGCGTGAAGAGGAGGAGGACCCAGGGCACACAGGAAAGCACGGGTGGGGTATTTGGCGCTTGGCAAGAGCCTTCTGTTATCTCTATCTAAAATGATCATTATCTACTATTTTTTTTTTTCTGATGGGTTCAAAGATGTTCAAAACAACACATCTGAGCCATGACGCTGAAGAAGTACATGGAGGCGAAGCAGCAGCAAAGATGGAAGCTGAGGATGGCATCAAAGGCCAGATGCCAGAGATGAATCCCTTCACCTGCTTCCTCTGCTCAGTTTCCTAGCCTGAAGAACTATTCACTAGCTGCAGCAGATGACATCCCTTCCCCATCAATTCAGAGGAGCAAAGAAGCAGGCAGGCCATTAAATTAAGTTCCTGTTATGATCACTGCCAGTGAACTGTTTCTCAACAGGCAAGAAAAAACTAAAAGCAAACCCACCTGTTACAATATACATATGATCAGTGCAAAAAAATCTAATAAATAAATACATAAATAAATTACTTAGTAGTTTCCAGTTCTTTAACTTGCTCCAAGAAGGACTTGAATCATGTATGGACTAAAAAGATGGTGTAAATCAGTTGTCCTAAATCAGCACAACTGCCTCGACAGAGTGCCTGTACCAGTTGTGAGTGTGTGTCTGCCTCTTGGGATTACAGCCTCTGCCAGGGCTATGAGTAGTGCCATATGCAGGAACTGATGCTCATTTTCACACTGTACACTGTCTCTGTGGCCTTTTAAAGAAAATTAAACTGTTGACAAAGTAACCTGGTGACTGTTTAGTGCCCTGTTTGACCTGTAAGTGTAAATACACCCTTGTAATTCAGGGGGTTACAGAGCAGGTGCAATTTAGATGATTTAACTCGCATCCTTTTAGTACCTATAAATCAGCCCTAGTATCCTGGACTGTGATTATCAGTCACCAAGTCAGCAAAAGCTTTTATGAAAGACTTGGTTAACATGGTGTTAACCACCTCACACCTGCAGTTCTTAGGAGGTTCCATTATGCCATCCCCTGGTCTGATTTATTTAATTGTATGGGTTAAAAATACCGTTTAGTAGCCTCACACCCTTTTTCCCAGAAAATAAAAATGATTCATTTGAACTCTTTTTTTCTCTTCCCCCTGCCCCCGCTGTGGTTCAGGATATTTCACGGTAATGAACTGGAGTAGTCAGAGATATTTTATCAGTCTGCCTTGTGCTTTTCCTTGTACAATGCTAGGGTGTCCAGGTCAGAACGGCTTTGCTACTTTGTGATCATTCTGAATCACAGGATTTCTGCTTCAAGTCTCACTTTGGTTCTGCCCATTTTTTTTTTCTGGGTCATTTTATCTGTTCCAAGGCCAACAAAATCTTTCTGGATGACAGCTATTATTTATACACAGATATGTTTTTCTTACTATTGCTAATGCTTTTCTTAGTATTTAAGTGAGTAACTTTGCAAACAAGACATTTTTAAAGTACAATGAATGTCCTTTAGGACCAACGTAAGTGTGGATTAGCAGGGATATAAGGCTTGAAATATTTTGTTCGTGAACTGTAGATAATTCATTGACTTGAAAATGAGAACTAAATTGAGTAAAAAGAGAAAATATTTATCCACCCTGAAGTTTCACTGGCTTTCAGAGCAAGATTTGTTCTCCAGAGTTTAAAACCATTAAGAATGTCTGTTGGAACCATCCCCTATACTTAAAAGATCTGCAGATTCCTCTGAGAATAATTATAGTCCAAAATTCCAGATAATTTGGTTTCTTCTCCCCCCCCCAACAGTAGTTGTCAAATATTTTCAGAGTTTGGATTTTTTCCCTGGACCACTGAATTGTATTGTGCCATCAATGCAGAAGAACCATTCGTTCTGCCAAATATTGTTGGGTTTGAGAAGGCAGCTGGCTACGTGCACTTTGATCTCATCCAGCTGCTTGCTTTGTTACTTCACAGGTCAATCCTGAAGGTAAATTTTCATACATACGGAGAGGATTTTTTTTCCTCTGATGCATGTTTGAGTTAAATTAAATACCATTGAATATACTTTGTCTTAATTCTTGTTATAAATCCAAAATTGACCTCTTTGCTTTAAGAAATATGGCCTCAGCATCCAAACTTTGATTTGAAGATGTCTCTTGGCTTTGTAAAAGGCTAAATCACACACCTAAGGACCATTGTCCCTACTTCTCATGCTACACCACAGAGACCTGAATAAGAGATACACTTTATTCCCTTCAGCTGAATGCTTTGCTCTACTATGGGGGATGCGATGGGAATTTCCTCTGATCTACAGCCTCTGTTCTTTGCTTGTCTGCTTGCTTTTTGATTCAGCCTTAACAAAGAGGTCCAATCTTTTAAGTAGTCACTTTTTTATTCTTTAAAATGAAATTATTTAAAATACTGCAGCAAATCCTGTGCTCTGCTCATTTCCAGGACGTTTAACAGAAACCACATGACTCAGCTTCGGTACTTGGTCAAATGCATCCATTTTGGTTTGTCAGACTGTCAGACCAAGCATGGCTTTAGGCCATTCCAGTCCTAGGCGACGTTGTGATGGAGATACAATTGCATCTACCCTTATTTCAGGGCTAAGCACAGCAGTGATATTCAGCTTTCACAACAGAGTATGAAAACTGCAAGTTCTACCCACAGAGGAGCCCAGAGTAGAGTCCTGCTGTGGTTTAGCTCAAGACATTTGCAATTGATAGAAAGTGCACCAGGAATTCTTTGCAGAAAACAAGAACAACATCTGAATGCTATTGTCTGACCCCTATATACCAACCACGTTTCTTACTGCTACGGTAAGCCTTCCCCCTTCCTTCATGGAGGACTGGTCCAATTCCAAATAATTCCTCCATGATTATTTCAGACACATGGTCTCATTTCTGACAGCCTCCCCTACGCTAAATTCTCTCTGGTGCCTGGAACGGCTGCTTATTCCTCCAGCTTGGGCCTTTGAGATGTAAATAGCGTAATCTGACTTCAAGAGGCAAGGAAATATTAGCAGAATTTAATGTAAATATTGTATAAATCATCCCAAAATAGCATGGCCATGGGATGAGCCAAAGACACTAACTGAAAGTTAAACAGACTAAGTAAATATAGCCTAAATATAATCCCCTGCTGGAATTGCCGCTGGAATGGATCCAGACAGGAAATAGGTTAAAATGCAGTCTTGTGGCAGTGATATTAAAAAGCCATTGGCCCATTTGGTGACATTTATAATGAATTTTATGTACTCCATACATTTTTAATACATGCTGAGTTAAATATTATCAAATCTATAAAAAGATTATGGAAAAAATGTCTGGTTTCATATGGGTGGACACTGCCTGGAACTCTCTCTGTGGGTTTTGTGTAAGAGAAGTGTTTGAAAGAAAACATGAAAGGGAAAAATAAAAATCCCTGCACTGCACTTTTTGAAAACTATTACTTGCCCATCCAGAGCCTAGAAGTCATCACACATCAAGGCAACAGAATTTCCAGGACACAAACCACAATGGGAACCAAAGAATGAGATGTACTAATTCCATCCCTTACACATGCAAATGGAGAAAAGTCAGTTTGACTGTTTAGCTTGACTTTGCACAGCTTCTGATTCAGTGTAGTGTAATTATAAGAGGACCCTCTTCTTGTATGAGTGCTTTTTTAGCAGGTCCCTAGCCCTGCTGTAGCAAACATGATTAATAGTAGTTTTGTGCATAGGCATTAGGAGATAAAAATATGACCTGACTCACCTAGAACAATCTTGGAATAGAGGCACTTGTCTTGATGTCCCAAAGACTGTTTTCCAAGAAACTAGTTTGTCCAAAATTTTGTCCAAATTACAAACTGGATGGGATTTCCATGCCTCCCACTCTCATACTGTACTCAAAGAAAGCAGTAGGTGTCTATGATCCCTCCAGCCCCAGACACCCAGCATGGCTCAGCTACCCTGCAGAATTCAAATTGGAAGCTATAGGTAAAGTCCAACACACCCAAAGGGAACCGAAATGCGTCTGGACTAACACAACCCTCAGCTTCTCTAGCTGCATCTGTGTTTATGTGATTTATATGCTAACATTTTAATCATGAAAGGCTGCAGAGAGTCCAAGAAGGTGAGCAAGTCCTGTTGTGCAATCTCTTTTCACGAAAAACTTTTGAAACAGCTGTGGCAAATTAACTAAAACTTTCTTTCTTTGCATAAGTATCCTCAGCCACGGGGCAGGAGAGGACAGTGATTGTGAAATGCAGAATGCAGGCTCATACTGATCTGTACCACGTGGCCTCCTTTGCTCCTTAAGCCACTTCTTCAGTCCGTGGCAGAAGTGACTAGCCAGTGTCTGGACATCTCTGGACTCCTTGCAAGGAGTGGCTACGAGTTAAGGGGTTCCTCTGACCAAAGCATGACATACAACTACAAGTTCAAAACTCAATAGCTAAGAGACTTTACACATCACCTTAATGTTAACTGAAGGCTGTTCAGTCCCCCGCATAAAGGCACAGGGAGGAAAATGAGAGAAGAAAGGTAAGGGAGAATGAGAAATGTGAACACAGCAAGTCCCAGTTTAGTTTCTTTCTGCCTTCCAACATTACAGATTTTGTTAGCTTTAGTTAATGCTGTCCCAGATGCAGGAGGAGGTATTTGCAAACACCCACCAACCCAGGCTCCTTGTCGTCGGTGAGAAAAAGTTTGCCCTCATTGGCAGTCAGACCACAGTATCCTCCAAATAACTTTTCTCTCCGTATTTCTGGTAAAGTACTAGGCTAATTCACCCCCTCAGGCTACATGGAGTCCCGGTGCTATAAAGGCTACACTTAGAGCACCTTGTCAGACCCTTCCTCTCCAAGTCATCATTCACCATGAGTTCTCAGCAGAGGACTTTGATCCCTTTTACTCAAGCAGCACACAACAACCCAACAAATCACTACACCCTTCACGCAGTAAGTCCTGGCCAAGAACCTCATATATATGTAATACGCAAGAGCAGGACCCCTGTATGATTTAAAGACGTGCACACAGCACAGCTGTGGTATTTGTGCACGGCGCTGTACTCACCCCTCTACGAGAGCTCTGGCAGTTACACTGGTACCGTACTTGACCTGGCTAACACATCGCATCAGCATACGAGACCCTGTGAAGTGTTGCATGGGCATGTCAGAAGGAGCACACCCATCTCTACTGCACCATGTAAATGCTCTCCCAAGGTCCGTACTACCTAGCAAGAGTTAATCCCTAAGCAGTGCTTTGGGTAAGTCCATCCTTACAGAGTGAGCCCTCAATAAGACTCTGGTGAGGTGTCTGTCACCAGTCCCCAATTCAGACAGCAGTTAGTAGTACCAAAATGTGGTAAAATATGCTGTTGGCTTCATTTGCTCCATGCAAAATGCAGCAAAGACAGAAAAGGCGTTTTCTGCAGTAAGGTTTATAAGCTGAAAACATCAGGTAGGTTTTTTCCCTGACTGAGCACGTTGGACAATACATAAAACACCAACTCCTCTTTGCTTTAACAAGCAAACCAGCAGATCACCCTTGTCCTACCNCCAAGTCTGCCACGCAGTTTATAATGAACTACTGCCCAGAGAACACTGGTGTCACCAAGATAAAGAGCAGCACTGGTCTGCTACAGACCATCAGCCACCAGCGCTGGGTGGCCATGGAGGAGGAGCTTGCTAACTCACCTGCTGCCTCTGTCAGCTTCCCCTGGATCATCCTCAGGTAACAGCAACACAGCTTCTCCAAGGAGGAAATGAGAAGGAAATCTCCTGAGGGAGTGTATTAATTTGTGCCTACTGGTCAATCTCCTCTTCAAAGTGCTAGGCCCACAGCTGTAGTCATTTAAGCTCCAATTCCTAGAAAACAACCTAGAGAGGCAACCTCCTTGGCTTTGTGCTTCTTCTGGAGCCTGGTGTCAGGTCCTGCATGCCCCTGCTCCATCTCCTGTGGTTGCTCAGAAGGTGGCTGAGGAGCCAGAGGACATGGGGGAACCTGGGGTGTGGGAGCACCCAAGTTTCAGTTCTCTCCTTAGCTACTGAGGTGATCTTCAGCAACTCACTAAGCCCTGTGCTGCTTCGTTATCTTTGAAGGGTTGGTCCAGGGTACCCTGCAGTGTGCAGGACCCAGGACCTAGCAGTTACATGAAACAATGCTGGTGCACACTGCCCAGCATAGTAGTGTTTCTATTTAAAGTTGCTTCAAGTGGTGCCAGAATATACTTCAAGTGTATATATGTATTCACCTAAATCCACTGAGGTAAGCCTCTGGTGTCTGGAACCGTTTCCTGGGAATAACCATTGCTTTGTCACACAGAAAGGACTGTAAACCTAAATGCGTTAGTAGTTGAGGAGCAGTCAGGATGGCCATAGAGGCCATAGGAGCATCAGACAGCTTCTGCAACCCCGCGCACTTCAGGCTGCACAGTGATCAGCAGAAGCGAGTGGCAGCTGCAGACACCAAATTCCAGCTTTGCTGCTCAACACAGGGTTATTTCTGTTTGGTAACTATCCCATGTATTAATTTCTGACACCATCTGCTACTTCTAAGGCAGTTTTGGGATCTCCCCTTTTGCAGATCGCTTCCAGGTCTAACACCAAGGTACTTCAGAGCAAATGCCGCAGCAGAAAAAATTGCCCAGTGCCTGAAAGTAGGTGAGTAAATGCAGGTGGTTGAAGCAGGTCTTGAAGGAACTAAAATTCTACTCATTAGGGGGTTAAGAGACACTGTGAGCTTAACAGAAGTGATCCCAGTGCAAGCTCTGTGAAACACAGAAGAGAGAGAATGATTTATTTGGCAAGTACAGCTCACAAATCGCTGTCTCGTGTAGGTCCAAAGCTTCTGCTCTAGAGAATAGACCTCTTATCTAAACAGAAAGAAATAATAATGTGCATCAGGAATAGCAAGAGATTTTATTATGCAATTGGAAAAAAAAAAAGCGCCTTGTATTTTTATTTTGTATCTCTGAAACAGAGGAAGCATCAGACCTTTTTACTGTTAGGCAATGGATTGATTTATTTTACTTTGCTTAAGCAAACTTGAGCCAGTTTTCAGTTTTTTATTTTCTAAATATTTATCCTGTTTGCTTTTCAGGTATTTCATATTAGATTTCCTTAAGTATTTCTTTTTAAAGATAGCTTTTATTAAGTGCCTTCCAAATTAAATCCAGCAGAATTACATGCTTTGAGACACAGCAAAATTGAAGAATATGGTAATCAGTCATCAAAATCTGTTTTCTCCGTTATTTGGGCTTGCTGCACCCAGTAACATTAGAATTTAGCCTTATGCCACAAAACCGCAGGCTAGTTTTTATGTAAAATTCTGTCTTGTTTCGGCAAAACACTAAATTTCAAAATTAGAACTGATTAATTTGAAGAGTGTTTCTACAGGATGGAGATTGAAGACTTGATTTCAGAGCACTGAAAATAGAAATTTTGCTATTAGCTTCAGTGGTCAGACTGAGTCAGTAATGAAAATAACTCTTCAACACATTTCCCACAACAGTTTTTGGTACCAGACACTGCTTTATACTGAGTGTCTAGAATGAACAAAGGCAGAACTCATTTATATATAGATGCCTTAAAACTATGATCAAGTGGACCAGGGAACCAGAACAGCTAGGGAGAAGCAAATACAGGTAGTAATGAAGTGCTGGTTTGTTTGTTTTTTTTTTTTTAAAAAGTTACATTCTGCCTAAGAATCAAATATAGCCACAAAACCAGAATGTAAAACATTGTTTCTTCTCCCTTCTGCATTAAGCTTTCCACGAAGTCCTTAATCAAAAAGACTCATGCCTAAACCCAGATGTGTACCTCATTGTTGGAACTCCATCTAAAACCTAGCACCAGTTCTCTCCAGAGATCACCTTCAACACAGGGAAAGGTACAATTCATCACAACTCAGCTTGAATTTACCCGCAAAGCAGCCAAAAGTGTGTGCTGGGTGGGATTTTTCACCATCAACACTCTGGTTGAGCCAAGAAATATTTCCAAAGGCTGATGCTTGAACCACCGGGCAGGGACCAGCTCAGATTAAAACTTGGGTCACTCTGTTCCCAAGTCTGCCGCTGACATAACATAAATTGGGGCAAGTCATTTCCCTGTGGGCGTCCAAGCCAAACTAGTGCTTGTGAGCTCCTTGTGACTGGCTTCCACAGAAACTAATACCATGCATCCCTGATTACTGTTGAATCAAACAAATGGAAGTGAATCAGTGTAAGTTCTTCAGAACTGCCCCGAACCATTCAGTATAAGCCGTTACTCTAGTAGGTCTGTTTTCAGATGTATGAGTGCTAAGAAAAGGAATTTGAACAGAGTAACGATGTTGTGCACAAACTTTTGGGGCACTCCGTGTTCTCAGAAATGTAAATAACACCATGAAATGCCACATGGGATATACATAAGCTGCTTTAATAATAATAAATTTATTAAGTGGCAAGAAGCCACTCTGCTTTGTAAACCGATTTTACTCAATCACAGTCCCTCTATTTTTTCTCATTTAACATGAATACATTCTGTAATTTGTATGTGAAAGATTTACATAAAGATATGTTCTGGACCACTCTTGCTGATTTTACTGGTCAGAAAAACATTAAACATGCGGAAACAGCACCTTATTAAAACTATACGCCTTTTCTCATTACATCTCCTTTGCTGCTAAGCTAAATCGTCACTGAATAAGCCAAGTCTACAGAGGTTTTTTTCCTTGTCCTGTGTTCTGAGATGTAATGGGCCCTGCAGAAATGTCTGATAAAATCTCACGTATAATAAGTAATTCAGAAGGCTTTATAAGCAATAGCTGCAGTTGCTTCTTCAGACTAGAGAGCTTCTCATGCATTAACGCACTTAGTTAGGTTTTGTGAGGAGCTCAGAGGAGGTGTCCTCTTCCTGATACAGTTAGTTGAGCCTAGACTCTGCACCACTGATACTGTTCAGCAACTGTGTGCACCAATAATTTAAAAAAAAGAAACAAAACAAGAATCAGGCTGTTTTTATCAGAAACAAGTAATAAATCTTATCGTGATAGTAAAAAAAATGGCAATTTCTGATGTGTAATGTTTTCATTGCTTGAGAATGAATCAGTGCAAAGTGAGGTAACCCATGCACCCCATCACTTAGGGCTGGGGGCACATTAAACCAGGCGCCGCCTTTTGGAATCCCTCTCCATATCTTCAGTGGGAGAGTCTCCATTGCACCCAAGAGGGGACACCATGTTTAGCAAAGGGTCTTCAGATGCCCCTCCAAACAAGGACAGCAACAAAGCCACACCATAGCCAGTAGCTCGTTCACCCTAGGGAAAAAAAAACAAACAACCAAACACACAAAAACCACCCACCACACAACAATTCACACTTCAGATTGTACAATTTCAATCTAGTTTTAATTTACCTACTCACTCAACAAGGGCAGTGATGGCACATGGCCACAGCAAATACTCAGGGGCCCTGGCAGGCCTGCTCAGCTTGTGCTTCTGTATCCTTACTGCTACTGGAATCTGTCCTGGCTAGATTAAACCAACACATTGGTTGATTCACATGAGAACAGAGCTCACTAGCATTGTTCAGGGCAGGGAATGTTCCATCCAGCATGAGCATGGATTTGGAGTGTGACCTAAATAAGTCAGGTTTAAAAGAAAAGGAGGTGGGAAGAGTAAATTGGCTCATTTTTTAGGAAAAAAGAATATACACAAGTTCCATCAAAAGGAGGAGGGGAGACCCCCAAGAGGAAACAAATGTTTTCTTTGCTGCAGGTCAGCAGGCAGGATGATCAACTCTGGTCAATCACCTTGAAACAATATGGGTGAAAATGGAGGGCTAGGATTATTGCCATGAACAGAAAGCAGGCAAGTTGTCAAAGTTTACAATGATAAAAATGTTGCTGATTAAAGTGACCATTAGAATATTTTAAAACTAAAATGAAAAATAAGAACAGATGAAGCTACCAAAACAGAAATTCCCAACACAGATGAAGAGTCAATGCTTTTAAAAAGAACTCTTCTCCACCTAATTCTCTCGCTTTGAATTTGATGGCATAGAATTCAGAGTACCTGCAGGCACAAGCAGTTTTCTTTACCCAGCTTGCTTGCCCAGGAAAGTATCAGATGTCATATGAACATACTCACTGCATGAACAGGTGCAGCAATGTCTATATGGACCCAGACTCCAGGCCAGTCAAAGCCAATGTGAGAAGCGATGAAGAGCCCAGCACAGGAGCTTGGAGTATTGTCACGGTCCTGTAGAAATAGTAAAAATACAGTAGGTCTTGCAAGAAAAGAAAACGTCAATGGTTTATTCTTGCCTACAGAAGAAAGAGTTGTGCAAATCTAGTTCAAAGCTTAACAAATAGCCCTAAAACACAGTCTTGCAAACCAACTATACTGTAAATCCTTTGACTTAATCCCTGGTAGCAGTTTGGCCCTGCTCATGTCCTCTTCTCCCCAAGCTCCTTTCTGCAGTGTTTTTGGATGTTAACTGCACATTGTAACTCTCAAACGCAGCAAAAGAAACTGCAGCAATTCCCGAGGCCTCTGTCCTCAATTTCCTGGTTTCTGCATTCCCAGTTACTGTCTCTGCTGGTATGATCTGAGGAACACCCATCTTTACTTCTTAAATGGTCTCCATCCAGGAATTTAGCATTCATCTTAGGGCAAGCAGCCCAAAGATACCTTTGCAGCAGGCTACGCTGTCTAAAATTGACACTAAATATCAGTGTAGTGACACACAGCCTGTAAAATCCTCAGGTATAAGACCCTGAAGACCATAATTATATGGCCCGCTTCTAAAAAATTACAGCCCGCATGAAGAGCTTTTCAGCTATCAACAGGCCAGCACGTCATCTAGAAAACACATGTTTTTATATAACAAATTAAGTTTAAAAGAAAGGAAAAAATCTTACTGCCACAGAGTTCTTCATATCAGCTACAGCAGAGGTAAATTCACTGAAGTGGAGCTCAGGACAATACACAAGAGGATGGACCAAGTCTCCACAGTTCCGGCCAGCTTTAACACAAGCTTTTTCCCACTCTTCATTATTGGTAAGGACAGCAGCATGATACTTTCCTGTAGCAATTCCCTAGTGAGATATAAGACAAAATCAGGAAGGATTCACCTTAACTGTGCTGGGTAGGGTAATTCTGTATTACTCCCTCTCAGCATTAACAGCTGCTTTGCATCTAAGAAAACCACCAAAAAAAAAATGTCTCAAAACTGGTCCGCAAAAAATTAGTGTTACAAAAGTAGACAAAGACATCGTTGCTACTGCTGAATCTTTTACAATTTCTGAAAATCCATTCTGCAGTGAAATAGTCTGCATTTGTCTGGCCTATTCAAACCACTGCCCCACAAAAACATTTCTTTATATGAGCAAGCAAACTACTATCACTCTACATTTATCCTCAGAAATAAAATTAAATTAGCAATGAATTATAAATAAAACATCTAACACACACATAAAGGATACCCCACCAATGTGTGTCAATCACACAGTCTGAATGTAACATCCTCACTCATTAGAAAGATTGCTTCCTTCCAGATATACAAAACCCACAAGCCACCGTCACACCACTTTTCCAGTAGGACAATAATGGGAAACTTTCAAAGGATTGATGTTTACAGCAATGTATGCAACATCCGTGCTTTTAAAATTTGCCACCATTTCACCTCCTGATATGAAGACCAATTCATTTTCTAGAAAATCAAACTACAAGAATCACTGCTTGTCAGTATAACCTATAAAACAGGAATAGATTGCAAAAAATAATAGCATTGAATTTGTACCCTTTTATCATTTTGTGTATGACTTACAATGCAAGTCATCTTACGGACAAGAAAATTCCTGATCACTATCACTGAATCAGTTCTGCTCATTATAAAGCTACTGAATTGCAAACATTGAGTACTGGATCACTTACATCAGCTGCTAATGTCATCATAAGAATACAATTTTTTCTTTAAGTATGCAAAAGCAAAAAAGTTGCATAAAGACCAAAAAAAAACCCTACTGAGTAATGCAGTTATAAATTTAACAAATTAATGGCACATGTCGTGCACAGAAGATTACAGTTTACTGGGATTGCTGTTGGCAATGTTCTCTCGCACAAGTTTAGGAAGCCACCATCAAGCACAACAGTTCATGACATCTACTTTCCCCCAAAGAGCAGGACAGAGGCAGAGAAGTGTATAATGCACAGAGAGTAGAAGGATGCACCCCCTGTCCACTAGCAGTTCTGTATCAGTACCTGAGCTCCTGTAAGAGTGGCCATATCAAGAATGATATCAGCTCCAAGATCTTTGCACGCATAAGCTACTCCATCGGCCAATATCAATCTACCTTCTGCATCAGTGTTATTGATTTCCACAGTTCTAGGAAGAAAAGAGGGCATTTAATGCAACAGCACTTCAGGCTAGAAGTTAAGACTCATCTGTCTGGACTAGAATACTGGATGAAAAAGCAGACTCAAACCTAATGTGCTTTCTTATTTGACTTTACAAGTTGGTATGGCTGCTTATTCCCCAGCTGCAAGCATTCAGACAGAAGATACATGGAAAAGGGTTATAATAGTACTGTCCTCATGGTTGGGTCTCCTTGTTGGGCCTGTATAATACCTAGCATGTCTAGCTGGGATTTTACAAATTACTTCCATACAAAGAGGTATCATACTCTGCTTAAAACAAGAAGAGATTCTTATACAGTGGTAGCCTGCCTCTGCGACTGAGACAATGTAGACTACAGATGGACACAGAAAACTGGTTGTACTGGAAAAAACACCTAAACCCGAGTGCTTTAAGGAAACTGGCTCATGGTATGTGATATGTATTTTGATGTGTGTTTACATACCCAACAGGAAACTCTAAGTACACTTAAAACTCACTACTATGGCTGTTTGAAACACTGTTAGCAGTATTTAGGGAAGCTGATAAGGGACAGGTTCACAATCTGCATGGTACTCAGATAAATAGAACCAAAGATGAAGCTTCCTCTCAATGTTTCTGTGAAAAGGATAGATACAATCTTACTTTCCAGAGTAAAGAACATGAATGTCATCAGGTCTTGTTGCACGTGGTCCGACTGCATTCTCGGCCAAACAAAAAACAGCATGAAGATTGTCTTTAAACCCCTGTAACAACAATAGGAGAGAAACAGCTTTTGATTCACATCAAGCTAATTTATTGGGACTGAAATCAACGAGGGATTATGACTTCTTGACAGCAACACCACTAACTGGAAAATCTGTGAGGAATATCTTGTATCTTGAAGCTGAGGCCGAGAGCTATAGAAAGTGGGCGAGGAGGTTACATCTAATACTGGTTTTAGAGTTCTCACTGGAGAGTGAATAAAAGCCTATATGCATGTGACAGACAATTGGGGAAGGGATCTAGATAAAAGGAGTGTCTGTCAATTAAGCAGTGATCAGTACAATCTTCTCTCAGTGGCGTTATCCAAATTAAAACATCTTTAATATGCAGCGTGCAGACGCAACCGGAGGGGGTTATGTTTAGTCAAACCTGATTCCTGGGGAAGAGCATGTTCAGCTCTTTACAGCCAGCTCCAGTAAGATCTTGACAAGCACAACTTCAAAGCCCATTGAGCTCACCAGGAAACTGCCAGGCTCACCAAAACCAAATCCTAAGTCACTAAACTACAGCACCCCTGTACAAAAATCAGCAGAATACATCTCCAAAGATGCAACACTTCACTCACCTAACTTTAATACAACTCTAACACTGACTCACAACAGACATCACAAACACCACATCTAGACTGTGTAACTCTTTCACCTTTGGTAGCCACAAAGGAAAGATCCAAGCAACAGATGCTTTCAATGTGACAATTAGAAAGGCTTGTGAGAGGACATTATGCAGCCAGTCAGGGTGCTTGGGATTATTTTCCGAATCCTGTATTTTCCACTGCTTTTGTTTAGTCTCCAATAACAACAAAGATACAACTGGGGCCATTTGAGAAACTGAGCTCCTTCCCATCACTGCTGCCACTCGGGGGAAGAGCCACAGTAATAGTGAAAAATGATGGAAATAAAAAATGCTAATATGCAGCCATTTGTGAACTGCATACTTTCCCTAAAAAGCCAACCCCAGGTAAACAGATTCCATATCTGAGAATTTTCGTGGAACGTAATTTTGATCATGGCAATCCTGGAACGTGGTGAAATTCCATGTCTCAGTGGATCTCCCAGGTGCCAATGACACAGCTCAATGCCCTTCAACATCCAACCTGCACCACAGGTCACATACATGCTATCAGGATCTATCCTCCCTCTTTCCATGTGAAACTAAAAATATCCATGGCTAAGATGAATTTGGGTTGGGATTTTTTGTGGGGGGTGTGGGTGTTTGTTGTTTTTTAATGTATCATTCCTGCTGGGAGGCACACAGCATTTTCAAACTCTTGTTTTCCCTTAGCCTCCTCTCTTCTGGCATTTCCCATTCTGGTTTACTTTGGTTTAAAATCAAGTGCTTATATGGTCACGGATGATATTTTAAAATGTATGATATTTTGTTACTTATACAACGGCTGTATTGTGTGGAGGGATCCTAGGAACAGAAAGGGAGACAGCAGTATTTAACAAATAAAAACATAGTTCCTCCTCAAATGGGATAGCTAGCCTTAAAACCACCAAATTCCTAGGGAAAACAGGGTCAGTTTTAGTCTTAATCTCTTGATAAAAGTCCATAGCTGAAGAAATCTGGACTTGCTGAATCAGCTCATGTTCTGAAGTCTAAAGAGCAAAAGCATCAATCAAACCCTTTCAAAACAACAGGCAGCATCTAGAAGCCATAAAGTAACTGCAAGTTTCTAGTCCAGCCAGTGGGCAAACAGCATTGTTGATGAGATAACCTTCCATCTATGACTCGGCTCTTCCAAAACGGTCTGTGCAGCAAAACCCCCGCTCTACTCACAATCTCTCACTGGACTGCACCAAATTTTCCTCCTCCAAGTGGGAGATGTGGTTAATCTACTGTCAAAAAGTGAAAAGCTGCTTCCAGTATCAGTTGCCTTCTCCTAAATCTCATTTTGTCTGTAGCTCTTCAGAAGCAGAGTTCATTACATTAACATGCAGGATCAAGATGGATTTCAAAAATTTAAGTGAATGTTTTTCTCTTCTCCCTTGTGTTGGAAAGCTCACAACAAATGAAATGCATCTTTCTAGGAAAAATCACTTGCTTAATTTTGCTATCCAAAGCCTTTTTAAATCACATTGTAAAACTGTTGAACAGCATGTAGGCAGGTATTTTCTGAAGATGGATTATAACCTCTGCCCCTCTTCCCACTGAGCTTTCTATCCAACACACATTTCCAACTTCAGTCTCTCTGACAAGCATAGCTAATTTAAACCTCTTCCAGTTTTATACTATTCTTAAGAGCATTTAAAAAAAAAAAAAAAAATG
>VYZV01002443.1:26176-50349 GCA_013401275.1 Pandion haliaetus | reverse complement strand
CTGCATTGTAGTCAGAAACCCACACAATACCCACATTTACTCTGGTCCAGCTATTATAACCACAGAGACCCTCTTCCCCATTTCATTCTCCTACTGAATTCACAGGCAAACCTTACCCAATCACTTCCTGATGCAGCCAGGGTGGCACATGAAACCTCCCTTTCTCCCACCAGCTAGTCTAACAGTACCTCAAACCTGCCTCCTAAAGGATGTACAAGTCACTCAGCTGAAGTATGAAAAGATGCAGCAAGGAAAAGAGGGCCCAGCTGTGGTCTTTTTGCAACATTTGTTCAAAGGTGAGTAAAAGTTCTGGGAAGATTCTCCCAGACTACAACAGTGCCCAAGACTCAGAGCTGCACAGTACCATGCTGGCTAAGCAGGAGAGTAAAACATTCATATGGTGCCATTCTTAACATATTAAAGGCTAGTGCTTCAGCTTGCAGTAGTGGATGGAGAAGTTATTGCAGCTTACACCACCAGAGAAAACAGCCCACCCATCAATCTGTTGTCAGATTCACAGGCTCTCATGCTTAGCAGTCTTTCAGGAGAGGAAGACAAATCCCAAGCTGCTTTGCTTTAGGGAAAAATAAAACTATTCTACAATTCAAACAGCAAATAGGTTTCACTTGTCCTAGAGATTCTAATTGCATAAAGGCTCTCTGAGCATAAATGAAATTTACACTATGACAGCAGCAGAGAAGAAGCTTAATTACAATGACAATATAACTCAATCTAGCCAATGTTCTCGTTTACTGTGCCAAAGATTTCCTTCTGAATTTTTATGCTTGGATTAGCCCAAGTAGCAAGAAAACCATAAATCCCCAGCTTATAGTGGTCTCACAAGGGACTTTACCATCAACAGGTTGTACACGAAGCATGTGACATTACAAATTTTTACATTCGTGGAGGTAATCCACTAGCTGAACACAACCTTAGGATTTACAGATGAACGATCTGAATTTTCACTGTATGATCATTACCTGATGCTATCGCCCCAAACTGTCACCATTAATTCAGATACTACTACTGAAAGCTCAACAGCAAGTCCCAGCTTTTTAAATGGCCAACAGAGTATAATAACTTACTGTCTATTGACAATCATCACAGCTACTTACTCCACAGTACCGATCATCACTGAATATCTGTGGTGGCAGTGGATTGCCTTGCGCGGGCTGCCTATCCTCAGGAATATTTTTATACATCCATTGTCTTTTCTCCTCTGACATTGTGATATCCACTTCTTCAAACTCTATGCGATTGGCTTCCAGAAACCTCACCACATCTTGTTGCCTCTTCTTTATCTAGATGAAAGAAAGAAAAAAACCCCAATACTCAGAGCAAGTCCACCATAACCCAGACATGCTTACAAACCTGAGAACATTACTCCTCTCCTGTCCCACTTTCATGGAATGGGAAGTCGTAAACTCAGGAAGACAAAGGAGAAAATATTTTTTTCCAGTTTTAAGTTCATAAAAGTTAAACACTGCTGTTTCTTTACAAGTTGGCAAAGGTTATATTTCACCTCATTTCTAGAAGGCTGGCTTTTTAGTTTAACTGTGGGCATTTCAGCCTTTACCCTCTAAAGATGCTTTAAAAAAAAAAAAATCTGCATGGGACCCTTCAGAAGCAGGAGTTAAAAGAGGAAGCTGGTTTTCAAAGTTATTAGGGTCTACATTTCTTAAGTTTAGAGGCACCTAGAAATGCAAGGTAAGCAACCTCGCAAGTCCCAGAAGAATCTACTCCTGTTCGTTGAGATAAACATGTCAGTACATCTGAAAAAAACCACCCCAGCTACACACATTTTTGTTTTCCTAGACACCTACACATCTTTTAAAATGCAGCTCTACAGTTCCCTGAGCAAGGCTTGCTGAATCTTTAATTAAGAGTGTCTGTCTGCAAAATACACATGCCTAAAAATAAGCATGATCTCATCTCTTGAAAATTAAATTCATTGAAAAAAAAAAGCGTGAGCTTTGTAATAAATGTTTGGGCTTTCTGCCCCCCCCAAGAGATTATCATCTTTATATAAAAGCCTAACAGAGGCAGAACGCTGGCAGTTTTTAGCTCATTGTAGCTAACTAAGATCAACTCTTAACAGCTAGCTGGGCTTCAAGCAGATACACTTAGGTGAAGACTACTTCTGCCTCAAATAGGACTTTGTATCAAGACAACAACCTTTGAAATGGAAGTCTGTAGGGCAGAGGAAAGCTACCTGGGCTCATTTGGCTAGGTCTGTTCTGCATTTTCTTCAGTCTATGCTGTACTTTTTGCATCTACTTAATGAAATAAATTCTTTCAGAAAGGAACTATAAATTATATGCTGTATTTTTTACAGCCATCATCAACAGAGTTATTTGAAGAAAAAAAAAATACAGCTTTAATAATTTTACAGTATTCCTGGAGTGTCAAATCCACGCAGTTGCTGACTGGCATAAAGCCCAGGTGGATGAATCATGCCTGTGGGTATCATATGACCTAGATACTATTTGGAAATCAGAGGATTTTTAAAATGCATGTGCTAGTTGTTCTTGTCACACAACCCAGTCTGTCTGTCTAAATGCACCACAAAAATAGATAACTTTTGGAAGTAATGCTGATGGAATCATTGTTTCCTTGAAACAAGAGGGTATCCATCCCAAGAAACTGCAAAGACAGAGCTCTTAAAAGATTACTGTTTTTCTTAAGAAGTGGGCTGCATAGTAAGTTTGTGTCTCAGTGTCTTATTCTTTTTCCTTTTCTTACATAAAATGGTGGCGTTTTTTAGGCATATGCAAAAGGATCACTTCTTATACAGAAGGCAGCTCCTAAAATTGTGTGTCAATAATGCATTATCAACAACAGCAAAATTACCACATCGTCACCACTGCTGGTGTCGAAGACAACACACCTTTTACTATCTCCCTAAAAATTGCAAAGACAAATTCTGTAGTCAATGTAGAAGTGAAAGACAAAAATATTTTCCTCTATATTTCACCAAAAAAAGCTGCAAGAGAGGCCCAAAAGAGACAGAGACTGAGATTTTCTTAACACAAATATCAAGAATCTGTTCAAACAGAAATAAGACTTCTAAAATTATGTGTGGGAGAAGTCACTTCTTTATAGCAGAGTCCTGTTAAAACCAACATTAAAACCAGCTATCCAAGTGTAGTGGTTTAAAACAAGCCAGCAACTAAGCACCGCTCACTTCCCCCCCACCCAGTGGGATGGGGGAGAGAATCTGGAAAAAAAAAAGTAAAACTCATAGGTTGAGATAAGAACAGTTTAATAGGACAGAAAGGAAGAAGATAATAATAACAATAATAATAAAATTACAATAATAATACTAAAAGGATTGGAATATACAAAACAAGTGAAGCACAATGCAATTGCTCACCCACTGAGGCCCAATTAGTTCCTGAGCAGTGATCCACCCCCTCAGGCCAACTCCCCCCAGTTTATATACTGGCATGATGTCATATGGTATGGAATACCCCTTTGGCCAGTTTGGGTCAGGTGTCCTGGCTGTGTCCCCTCCCAACTTCTTGTGCCCCTCCAGCCTTCTTGCTGGCTGGTCATAAGAAGCTGAAAAATCCTTGACTTGGTGTAAACCCTACTCAGCAACAACTGAAAACATCAGTGTGTTATCAACATTCTTCTCATACTGAACCCCAAACACAGCACTATACCAGCTACTAGGAAGAAAATTAACTCTATCCCAGCCGAAACCAGGACACCAAGTCTATTAAACCTGCAGCCCCTCAGAGTGGCTGCATGTAAAGCTGTACATTGGGAACGATCCCTGGCATGCTGTAACATCTAAATCACGGCCATGAACTATTTGTGAGACTGTAAGTTAGCCTTGGCCAAAGCTGTCTGTGCCGGCAACCATTCTTCTAACAGTTTCACAGTACCAGAGCGCTCCATTGCTCAGGCCCAGGCCACGTACCAGTACACCTGTATGTACGTGTACCCATTTTCATCTGCCCTCTTCCAGCAGTCTGTACGCTGGGCACAAGTTTAACTGCAACTTAGATTTAATCAGTTCCCTAATATTTTACTGCTCACACCATGAAAATTCTCCCACAAACCCACATTTCCTAATCTCTCCTTTTTATTTTTATAAAACTAATTAAGATGTTGAAGTCAAATAAATTGTGGGGGTTTTTTTTAGCCAGAAGCCTTGCAATTCTCCACATGACATCTGCATGAGTTATCAGCTGTGGATGTGTCAGCTGCATAAATTTAAACAAAATGCCCTGAAAATTTTTAGCCAAAAAAGTAGCATCTTCTCCTCCCCCAAGTGATTTAATTCAAGCCTGTAAACTGAAACAAAAGCATTAGTACATTTAAAATCCTATTTAATTATGCCTTATTGTTCAAGATGGATGCTCAGAGCATCTGCCACAACAGAAGCCAGCTGATTATTCCCCAAGAAAACCACAGGACCTTTGTCTTCCTCTACAACTGGATCTGTGTCGCAGGAGTGCGTCAGCCTCACAATCCTGCCTGCAGCTCTCATCTGTGGTTACACTGAGCTCTAAAAACTTCCAGCGTTCGACCACACAAAAACACTGAGCAAAGACAACATGGCACAAAGAGCAGTGCCGGTTCTCCCTTCCTCACTAGTCTATGCAGAGGATCTGAGCTCCTTTCAAGAGCTCAGTGGAGAAAAATACATACTCATTTGACAAACCACGGAGGTGGATACTTTAGTCCTCTTTGTGAAACTCAGCATTGTACCTTGCTGCTTCCGAGGTTTCCAGAGTGTGATGCAACTGAAAGGAACCTGAAAAGAGTATTCATATAATCAGAGGTACCACGTTCAGAAAAACTTTATTCATGGCTATTCATACACCCCTTTGGGAAAGCATCTGTATTCTTACAGGATAGACTGCTTTAGCATCAAAATATTTTGGTTTTAATGTTTCAGCACACCAGAAGACACTGTGAGATACATCATCAAAATATATATCCATTGTGAAGTGTCAGAGGAAAATCTTTATATAATATGATCCTAATCTATCTTTAACGCAGTGAAGAAAACTCTGATAGAGCTAATAGTCTACTATTATAATTTGATGTTTGTCTCCCTTACTTTTTAGCAGGATGATTGTTTTCTGAACATCATTTCTCTGGGTTTGGTTTTACTGTTAATCTATATTTCTATTCACAAAAGTAAGTCAGGAGAAAATCCCCAGAGACATCTCCATTTTATCCTGGTATTTAGAGCTGGTCTCCTTACTAGGATTAAAAAGCAGCAAAAATAGGACATCCATTTTGATACACAAAACTGCTAAAATGAGCTAATGACTTATTCAGCAGCCCGATTTATAAACAAAGTCTATCGTAGCTAAAGTATGCTGTCTTTCTGCCCTAGTTTTCGTTTCTTTATACTGATTTGCAACAGGTAACAGAAGAATACACTTTGAGACTGCTTTGGAGAACTATTTCAAAGACATACTCAGGCCTAGCCAGGTGGGACCACCAGGATTATCTGTTCTGACCTTCAGCATCCCTGAATCAATTCCTCTTAGGAGTAAAGAGTTTCTCTGGATTTTTTTTCTCCTAAGCTCTGTTCCTGAACTGATATCAACAGAGAATCTGCTAGTCTTTGTAAATTGTTCCCATAGTCAATTGACTGCCTTCACATAAAATATTTGCTTGCTTCTGTTCAGAATTTGCCTCACATCCAGCTTTCAGCCACTTTACTTTTTATATCCTTGGCTAGACTGAAAACTCTTCTGTTACAAGATTTCTGTTTCCCACACAACTAATATGGGGAAGAAACAGATCTCCCAGCTAACCTGAACAGTGATCTCCGGTAACAAGAGAAATCCTATTGCTCATTTTAACAGTAGAATGACAAAATGAGGATGTTACCATCATAAATCATGTCCAGACTGGAGCAGAAGTTTAGCAAAATCAGATGACATCCTCTATTTAAAATTCCCTGGAAGCTTCTCGTCATTTCCAACAGGTCACAATTTCCCTCCCTTTTCCCTCTCTACGCTTCCTGGACCTATTTTCAGAAGATCTTCTGTATTAGAAAGGCTTGCCTACTGATAGCTGCTGAACCAGAGGAGCATATCGTGTGGTCTCCCTATTACTAAATGGCAGCAGCATTTCATTATTCTACGCTATTTTAACCAAGATATTCAATACACTGCAAAAATCTTAGTAGTCCAGGATTTATCTAACCCAGATAGGATAAATGAATATTACTTCTACTATACTAAGGCAAGATGACTCAAGCAGCAGTATTAATAGGAACTGTGAAATAGCCATGATTAAAAAGAACTTCTCTGCCTTTTCTCATTAGCCCAGTTAATATAAATGGGACAAAGCAGACACATTCTCAGTTTCAATGTCTTCATGGTGTCAGCAGGCACGTTGCTGAGTGTCTGGTGCCCACAAAGTGGATGCAGGAGGTTGGTCTTCTGCTCTGGACTCTAACCCCCACCTTCTGGAGATAAGGTATTCCCTGGGCTTCAGTCCTCCTGCCTGCAAGTGGAGGGAATGACAGCAGGTACCATTGAGTGCATTGGCTGGTAAGTGAGATGTATAGCACTGACTGTCCTACAGCCTCTTCATCCTGGAACTGAAGGGACCAGAAGCCTAACCTGAACTGTCCGCTCATTCCAGACAGATCCCAAGAACAAATAGCCTGCTTTCTAACCCAAAATCCCACCCCCAAAAATACTCAGACCACACATGCTGAGAACAAGGCCTTATGATGAATATCTTCTAAGCTGGCTTGTCAGACCACAAACACATTTTAGAAGTCTGACATTTAAAAAACCAAACCAGAATGCATGTCTAAGTCCATCTCAAAGACGTGTTTCACAGACTGGCATGTGTCTATCTATACCTGTGCCTCTAAAGATGGAGACGGTCCTGCTGGTTCCTTTCCTTCTCTTTCAATCTGATTACTCTTTCCCAATGCCTGCCCTTACTCCAGAACTGCAGCAGTCACGTTATCGGCTCACTGACTCAGCTGAAAACCGAATTTATTGCATTTGGCAGGGGCACCTTTAGGGTGCAGTTCAATGATACAGCTAAGCAGAACTCACCGCTGGCTGTCACTGAGATGACACAACGTTCGTCCCTCCTGCCAAGCAGCTCCTGCAGCTTTCCTTGCACAAGCATAATGCAGGAACCAGGGGAACAGGGGAAGGAGCATCAATAATGTCAGCACCACAGTCTCATTGGTTTATACCAGTAGCAAAACCGCACCCTAAGAAAATGGCTCAGCAGAAGCTGAAGCATGACCAGCTACAGGTATTTGAAATATGAACTGCATAAACAGCATTTGTGTTACATAAACACGAGCTCCAGCTCACTCCCACAGCTGAAAACATCAAACAGGAGCCTCTGCCTTTACAAGTCACGCAAACTTAACCAAAGGGACTGTTGCAGTGTAAAATGCAGATGTAATATAGTTACTGCAGAGGATTACTAATCTTCACTTCTCATACAGATGAGGTTTAACACATACTCCCAGATAATAAGGAGATACTATGCTCTAACAAAGAGATGCAAGCCCTAACCACATCAAATGACCAGAACTCTAAACAGTGTTAACTGCAAGCCTACACATACCTTCCTTAGAAAAGCAAGGAGGAGACAATGCCTCTTAGAAACACACTAAGCAACACCTGCATTCTTTTCTTCTGTTTCCACTGTGTTTCTGCTTTCCTATGGAAGCAATGAAAAACAATCATCTCACATATTCACAAGGTTTACATGCAAATCCTCATGGTCCTGTTACATTTGCAACCTGTAGCAACAGAAACTTTCTGCCAAATTTCCCTTTCTGTTCCTGGCTTAGGAAAGGAGAGCACAACCGACCCCTGGCAATTTTTATTGCAGAGAGACAGCAGTGCTGTGACAGATCTTTACAAAGGTTCGTATGATTAATTCATTGTTCTTGGCACAGGAAAATACAACTCAGCTACGTACATAGGGGAAAAGGAGATGAGAAGCTGTGGTGAGGTAAAGGAGGGTAATAAAGAAGAAATTTAAAAAATAAAAATTTTAAAAATCAGCATTGCATAACTATTCCCAAAAGCAAAGTAAATGGCTAGCTGCCGTAGCAAATACTGCATTACATGTGATAGAAGGAAAACACAGTCTCCTCAGAACAGACCTCCAAATAGCTAAAACCACCTTCAATGCTTCAATCTCAACAAAATATTTCAATATCCTAAAAATTGACCACAGAACTTCCCAATCTGAAAAGAAATAGAACACTCCCTAACCGTGGCCACACGCAGCCTGCACTGCCCTGGTCTCCTGCTAGCGGCAATCTTCCGCTTGCATACAGAGACATAATTAAGGACACGCCATATGAAATACTGTATTGAACCGGGAGGGCAATCTGTTCAGCTTTATGAAAATAAGTTTGCAGGTCCCTGGGAGCTGCTGAGAGACTGCTTAGCCAGGCAATCTGCACACCTTTACCTCTGTGCAATATATGTACGGTATCTTTGAAAGAGTCCAGTATTTAAGAAATGCAAGTAAAATTTGCGCCAGGTTTGTTTTTTAAAAGACTCCTAATCACAAGCAGTCAGCAAAGGAAAACGTTTTATTTTCTTTTTCTGTAAAGCTACAGCAGACAGTAAACTGCTCCATGCCCAATGCCTGCTAATCTCGTATTTCCCTTGTCAGATGTTGCACTATGATAAAATGCATTTAAATCTATTTCTGTGTATGTATGTCTATTACAAGCTGAAGGGAAAAGTTTCTTATTTAAGATAGTTTGTAAGAAACCATTGTTCTCTGTGCCAGTAACAAGGTAACACTCAGAAACACAAGGGAGTCTTTAGCAACTACAAATACATCTATCACTGCACAAAACAAGAGATGATGGGATTTTTCTCAGGTGTTTACTTAGTATTATTTCAGTTAGCATAAAAGGAAAAGGAGAGACAGAAATGGAACAAACAAAAAAACGGGAAAGACCAAGAATGGAAAAAAAGAAGGTTCTACAGGATCGCCAGCTATGGGCAATGTGCCAGGCAGGCTGCCTTTGAGCTGCGTGCAGCTGAGAAATCCTCTAAAGCCACTCCCAAGTCTACTTCTTTTTCGATTTGAAATACTTCTTTTTCTTTCGAAGAATACTTCGATTTCTTCTGTATTTCAGGAAACAAGACTTGCCAATGATGTACACAAATTAAGTAAGTGATTCTATCATTTTCTTCTTGCAGTAGGAACAATGTGTTCCTACAGCATTGAAAATCCACTTCCATGTGAGTCTCTGATGGACTGGAGGAAAGCAGATGCTACGAGACCCAAATCTTGGCTCATTGCTTCCCATCAAAAGAATAAGAATGCCATTGAAGCTGGATCTATCTTCCGATTAATGATGTGAATTTGTATTCCGTTACATCAATGTGAAACCAAAAACCATGGCATTACTTGTGGAAACAAAAAATTGCTAAAAACACAATGAAACTTGGAGACTTTGCAACAGGAACGGAACCAGAACTTGGAAGTCCCACTGATTGTACAGGCAGGCAGCTCCAAATCAGAGACGTTGACAGACTAGCAGCCAGAGGGCTCCATCCAGCCTGAGAAACTGAGAGGACTCCAAGCCTAGCCTGGCAAGCAGCAGGTGACTGCCAAATTGAAGGCCAAGATGTACTGTTGGTTGTTCTAGTAGGGAAGCTTGCAAAACCTACTGCCAGTTTGGATTGTAACCTACTATCCTGAAAACTTTTACATTTCTGTTTGACAAAATGCACACTTGAAATTATATTTGTGCTACAGATACAGGATCTTTCCTAGTTGTAGCTGTTTTCTTATGAGGACTCTGGGAAGGTGTACTGGTTATTCTTCGGCTGGGCCTCTAGCTAAAACAGAGGGCAGATTACCAGAGCATGCTGGTAACTTGGTCTGTTTTTAAAAATGGCTCAGCCAACAACAAGCCAAGAAGTTTCAAAATTATGAGAATTATGTGTTAGGGGTTTTGTTTTTTTTTTTTAAACAAGGTTGGGGATCCTGGTGGTTAGCACAAAAGACAAAAGAAACTTTGAGCAGCCTGGAAGATCTCAGGGATTCATAAAGGATATTCTCAGCTATCAAAAACTTCTCCTGACGGAACCATCTTGCAGGGCTAGAATAATGCATTTCAAAAGACTAACAATTCAAACCCTAGCTGGCAGCTAACTTCTTTCAATAGATAGATGTTTTTATTTGTAATTTACCATATGTTTCAGTAATTCAAGAGAGTGGTTAAAAAGAAAGTGTTATTTTCATGCATTTTTCCAACAGAAACCTCTCAAAGATGCCAGAGAATAATTTAAATCTCCTGTTTAGCATTCTATGTTTAACTCCTCCTCGTACTATTCTCTTTTGTCAAAGTGGCATATTTATAGCAAGTATTTTGCATCATGAAAGAAACCCTTTCAACAAGCAACATCTATCTTCCTTTTCAAAATGTATACTACACATAAATACAAGTATAACTGCAACCCTTATTAATTCCGCTCCTCTTTACTACCTCCTAATTAAATGCAAGTTGTTCTCTGATCTCCATGCTATATTACATTTATTCATATGTTTATTTCTTTTGATTTCTCTAAGTTATTTGATTCTGAAGAATATTGTTTGCTTCCTAGTGAAGTCCCGGTTCAACAAAGTCATTGAGAACTGTCAAGTTCTGAACTATTGGAAACTCAGTACTCAGTTCTGCAGAGATGAACAGAAAGTTGATCTTTGAATCTCACAGTTCCTCTTGCAGAGTTAGGAGAGCAGGGAATAGTTTGGTGTCTTGCACATGGAAGTCCAATACTGCTATAGCTGAAAATCTGCAGGGGTTTAGAGATATCACTTTGTTAATGTGAATCAAGCTTGCTTGGTAGAATTACAATTTTGTGGAGGGAAGAAAAACATGATAACTATGTTTTGTTTCTTTATTTTCTTAAAACGTATTAAATATTTGGTAATTGTTTTAAAGTTCACTGAAATAGCACTGAAGAGAGAAGTTTTATAAGCAGGTTTTGGAAAGTAAGTAAATGCTGTAATACTTGTAGGAGTCAGCAGTATGCCCTGACAGCCAAGAGGGCAAATCCCATCTGGGGGTGCATCAAACACAGGATAACCAGCCAGTCAGAAGAGGTGATTATCCCACTGTTCAGCATTGGTGTGGCTTCACGTCAGGTACTGTGTGCAGTTCTGGCCCCCCCAATTTAAGAAGGTTGTTCATGTCCTTGAATTTGTCCAGAGGAGGGCAACAAAACTGGTGAAAGGGCTGGAAGGAATCTCCTGTGAAGAGTGGCTAAGGACTTTGGGCTTGTCTAGTTTGGAGAAAGGGAGGCTGAGGGGCGACCTCATTGCTCTGTACAGCTTCCTGAGGAGGGGACATGGAGAGGGAGGTGTTGGTCTCTTCTCCCTGGGATACAGTGATAACATGTGTGATAGCTGTGTCAGGGGAGATTCAGACTTGACCTTAGGAAGCATTTCTTCACAAGGTAGTCAAACACTGGAACAGGCTTCCTACGGAGGTGGTCAATGCCCCAAGCCTGTCAGTATTCAAGAGGCATTTGGACAATGCCCTTAATAACATGCTTTAACTTTTGGTCAGCCCTGAAGTGGTCAGGCAGTTGGACTAGATGATCATTGTAGGTCCCTTCAAATTGAAATACTCCTATCCTATCCTATCCTATCCTACCCTATCCTATTCTAAATTCTGCAAAGAAAAATAACAGTTTAAAAACAAAAAATGTCCCTACCAAGAAATTCATACAAATTTCCTGTTATGTAACATGTTTATCACCTAAACTTTTAAGATGAAAACACACAATTGTCTTTTTTTTGTGAAATGGTGAGTCAGCAGAGTGCTGAAAGTGTTGTGAACTAGTTCTATGTATTTATCAGTCACATTGTTTTGCCACAATGAATAAAGCATCCCCAGCTGTATTTTCTGTACTTACTGCAAATGAGATATAAAAGCAAATTTCTTGGCACTAAAAAAAATGGGCCGTGTTTCTTCCTTCTCATTAGCTTTAAGCATCAAAACCCAGTGGCATAGGAATATTTGTCTATTAGAATGGATAAAAACACCTAGCAGTCCATGAGATGTAATAAGTAATTAGCCTTATTTCATCTGGGTGGGCTTTCAGTTCTGTTAGCTCAAGATGTAAGTTGCGCTGGCCATCTCCTACCTTACTTGTGAGGCTGCACCATCTATATTTTGCTACTCAGGACCCATAGCCCAACACCTAGTTATACCTAACTGTGGCTCCAGCTATTTCTGAAACCAGAGCTAGTTGATGAAGGATGTGGAGCCATAAGATGCCACATGCAGCTGAGTTGCCTGACAGTACAGTAGAGTTTTTAAGAGACATTAAGGCAAGCTCCAAGGCTGCAGTACTGCCTAGCTCAGCAGTGGCATACTGGGTTTCATGGAGAACCCTGTTCCCACATAAACACAAGGTGACATCCATATTTCTCCCACACAGCTACTAATCCCCCTCCATGGATTTGGGAGAATGATAAGGCCCCTTGGACACTTGGAAAAAACATCTAGCCTTTCCCTAAGAAGGACTATGCTTGCATTTATTTGTTTTCTCGTCCTGAAGGATCAGAGATATCATGATTCCAAAATGCTCCAAAGAATTTGAAAAACAAGTTTGTGAAATAAAGCTGTCAATACTTTCACTATTTTCTCCTGACAGTGACTATCCGCACAGCACAGATGTGTCATTCTGCCAACTACAGATATACACACCCTTGATAATGCACTTTAAAGTAACAGCAGTAACAGCAGTGCAAGTCATTCAGAATTTGTTGTGTTTTTTACAGATATTTACAGGTTTTCCCAGCAGTATATGAAAAGCAACAGAAAAATGCATTTGTGGCTTGAAACAAATGTCATATTTTAGATAAAATTGGAGTATATTACTGCAAAGTTCTATCAGTATGTTTTTGTAAGGCAAGGATGATGGATTTTGTTGATACCATTCTCTAAACCAGGGCTGACTGCCACTGCTATTACTCAGATCACTAACAAAATTACCTTTGACTGAACAGAGAGCAGAACAAGGCTTCTAACTTTATTAACAAATGTCAACGTTATTTGTCTTTCAACAAATGCAACTATATACATGTAGCTTGTGTGTTCTTGCAGCTCTGTATGTACAAATTACCTTTTCTTTTATACTTCTGCAGCCCCATTTCTTAGTGACTAGATGCATCCCCAAACACAGCAGCCACCTGATTATTATCCCATAAACTGCAGACACATCTCCCGTAAGGTCAACAGGAGTCACCTCCACATAGCCAAAGGTATAGCTGAATACCATGCTGAATAAACCCACAGATTTTCAGACTCCCCTGGGGCCTGAGGCTGGGAACCTTTACTAGAAAACAGACCTTGCTGCAGGCAAGCCAGTTTCACCAAGTAGGAAGGGACTGCCTGCACATCAGGGCCTTCATGGCAGCTGTCTTCTCTGATCAAAGACTAATTTTGTGTCTCCTTTCTAACTAATTTTAGCTTCCTAGCAGGTTCCTGCTGAAGAATGTGATGATATCTAAATCCTTCAAATGCCATTCCTGTCTCTGCTTCTATATAAACACATCAGATCACTCAATTAGAGATGCTTCAGGAAGATTGTCTGACCTTAGGAGATGCAGATCCACATCAAAGGTTTAATGCATACTTGAATTGTGTTTTTTTAGATTACACAGGGATGATAATTTCACTAACCCTGCAGCAACATAATGACAGGTTTCAGTTGCTGATGCTCTATTGTTCATCAGATCAAAGGAAGCTTTCTTTCAAATGCAAACATGCAAAAATTCACTTGCCTTTCTCTGAAAAACACAAACCCCAATTCCATGATTAAGAAACCAATCTTTAATTGATTTGTAATGTTACTATTAAATTGTTCCAAATAATCACTCATAAGGGGTTTAGTAGCACAGATAATACCCGATATCATCCTCTGCAGCATCTGAAAATGTCAGGAAATAAAACAAATTTATGAAAGTTGTGGTGGAATTTCCACCATTAAATTCTGATGAATTCTTCTGAGTTGTGTTCTCTTGCTTCAACTGGGATCTATCCAGTGAATTCAGAGGACCTGTGTTACATAGCAAATTGGAGAAAAGGATCACAACAGGCCATATCTCCTAAGAAAGGTAAACAAAGTTCTGTCTTTTTGTAAAAGCATAAAAAAGCCAAAAGCCAACAGGGAAAACTTATCAGCATTTGTGAAGGAAATATACACAATCACATTTTGATTTGCATTTAATATGGAGTACAGGTTCATGGTTTCAGGGCTCTGCCTACAAACAAAAGCTGGCAGAGTTTGCAGCAGAACAGTCCCATGAAATGGGATGTTCAGAAAGCCAGAAACTGTGGCTGTTTAAGGCTTTGTCACAAGCAGAATCTTGCCAAAAGTTATCATCACCCCTCTACAGTGGCAAAACAGGACATGTCCGGGTGCTGCAGGTGCTCAGTTTCATGGTCCAATATATTACTAGCCCACCTTCAGCACCCATGAAGGCAAACACACAAGGCTGCAACCGAAGAGGTTAGAATGCAGGCACGCATTCTGTCCTGGAGCTCTGCAAGAGGCAGAAGAGAAACTTTGCAGTTATCATCAGTAAGATCTTCAACTGCCTCCACTAGCCCTGTCAGAGCTCTCAGATAAAAATCTTCATAGCATTGTTTACACCGATGTTACCTTTTTCCTAGGTAGGAAGTGAAATATTTATGCCACCGTATGCCCCCATTAGTCAGCACAATTATATTGGTGGATATCTTACATTGGTGTAACTGTTTTGATGTTTTGTAAGCTCCTCATTATCTGAAATAAGTTACTGTCGTGGTTTCGGTTTCAGCTGGTAACAAAGCACCACGAAGCCGCTCGCTCACTCCCCACCCCTCCCCTGGCCACGGTGGGATGAGGAGAAAATCCAAAGGCAGGCTCGTGGGTCGAGACAAGGACTGGGAGGGATCACTCCCTACTTATGGTCACGGGCAAAAGACAGGCTCAACTTGGGGAAGAAACAAAAGCAATTTAATTTACTACAAATCAAATAAAACCCAAGGATATTAGGAAGGAAAACCAGACATCAGAACACCTCCCCCCACCGCTCCTGCCTTCCCAGCTCAGCTCCATTCCCGGTTCTCTCTCCCTCCTCCCCCCAGCAGCACAGGGGAACAGGGGATGGAGGTTGGGTCAGCTCGCCACACATCGTCTCTGCCGCTCCTTTCCTCAGGGGGAAGATTCCTCACTCGTCCCCTGCTCCACCGTGGGNGGGTCCTTTCCGCGGGCTGCTCTCCAGTCACACACTGCTCCAGCGCGGGCTTTCCCATGGAGTCACGGCCATCTTGGGGGCCTCCGCTCCACCATGGACCTCCATGGGCTGCAGGGGGACAGCCTGCCGTCCCACCACGGGCTGCAGGGCCATCAGCCTCCTCAGGCGCCCCTCCTCCCCCTCCTTCTTCACTGACTCCAGTATCGGCAGAGGTGTTCCTCTCACGTTCCAACCCCCACACACTGCCGGTTCCCCTCTTAAATCTGTTTTTCCAGAGGCGCTCCCACCATCACTGATGGGATCGGCCTGGGCCAGAGGCGGATCCGACTCTTTGGAGCTGAGGGACCTTCTAGCAGCTTCTTACAGGAGCCACCTCTGCAGCCCCCTCCCCCACTACCAAAGAAAACCGCACCACACATACGCATAACAGTTACATAAGTAAAGCTCTTAAATATAGGCCAGACACATGGAATAACAAAGATAGCTGAGCAAGTACCATGATTTTGGCACTCCACCTTACACAGAAGACAGACATCGATGGTTACAATTCCCTAAGGTCCAGCCATTCAAATAAAGGAGCAATCATTTTTGACAGGTCCCCAACAGATGCTGACATATCTTGAGCAACCAATGTGAGGCACCAAGACATTATCTTTATTTCTCTTCTGGGGATGCAAAAATCAATGGCTTATTTTTACCAAGTGATAATTAGCATCTATTGGTGAGTCCAAGGTTAAGAAACATACACACATACACAGATATAAATATAAATAACACATACACACTATATATGTATATAAACATATGTATCAATATATATGTATGTATGCAAAACTACACATCTACATATGTATATTCACATATGCAAAGGTCACTCCCAGGCATTAACTTCTGCAAGTTTATTCCTTGCAGTAAAATGAGAAGCGTCTTGAAGTTTTCCACTTCATCTTACTAGGAATGGTGGGGATTAGTTATCCAAAGGTAAAAGAGCAAAACCAACAACAACAAATACTGAAACTCTTAACTGTCAAGACAAGCTCCATCCTACCCAAGGGAGATGGGCAGCAACTAAAGGGCATGCTGTTACTAATGATTAACATGAGTCACTGAACAACCTGCATCTCCTAAGAGCTTCTCTTCATAAATCAGCTAGCAAGACAGTTACTCCCCTTCCTCCATGCCAAATTCAATTACTTTATAGTGAAGTACAATATTAAATTTAGACTAAATAAGCTTGTTTACTTGTTGTAAAATCCATTTGCTTTTCTCTTTCCCCACTAATGAGAAATAATTTAAGAAGGTTCCTTATCACTACAGCTCTTATCACCCCAAAAGAAGGATATCCACATGCTTTAGACTCAGCCCCTTCAGAGTGGTCATAAATAACTCTCACAGTAAAGTAACACACCTGAATGGAGGGATTGCCACAGCCTTGAACAGAAGAAACAAAGATTTCACCCCAAAATATTTCACAGATGGAGGCCTAAAGCTCAAGAAAGACAAGAAAGCAGGTTTTGCATCCATGCTCTCTTGCTAGGAGACAAACTATGTTAAATGAGTAGCAGGCACAATGTTTGTATCTCAGTCACCCTTTCTTCCCAGTCAAAGCATCTGAAGTTCACCAACAACTTGGAGTCATTCCTTGAAAGACAGGGTCACACTTTGCACACCTACAGGAGTCCCACTAAAATGAATCTGATGTTTGTTTTCAGCAATGAGAGTCAACAGTGACTGGGGTTTCTAAATGCCCATCCAATGAGTGCTGACTAAACAACATACCAACCCCAGGAGAGAAGATTAAGGAAACAATCTCATGGCTACTGAGGAACTCAGAAGCACTTCTGAGCTATTGCAGCTAACTGCAGACTGTTTCCATTGACAGTCACAGGTAAGAAACACTACCACCACCTCTACATTTCCCCTCACCTCACCAAGAAGGAAATCCACCAACTTAAGGGACTTGCAAAATGTTAACTATCTTCTGTAAAACTTATCAAAACATTAAGCTGGTAAGAAACACTGAGATACTGGAACATGATCATGGTTTTGGATACAGTAGATTTCAACTAAGAATAGATTCCAAAGACTAGAGCATTTCTGTGTTCATCACTCTTCTTATCAAGCCTTCACACTGCAAGCAAAACAAAGATTGCAGTATTTCCTTCTGGATGAGGCTGCAGGTGAGGAAGCTGTTGCCCTTAGTGTACTTGCTAGTAAAATTATACACTCCAGGTTACCAGCTTAGTGACAATTCTTTATCTCCAAGTTGCACTCAGATTGCTGAAGGCAAAAGTGATCCTGATTTTATACAATAAAGAACTTCCTTAAAGGCTGACTATTTTTTCACAAATCCTAATTCCTTCTACATTTTCCTCTTTGGATAGAAGTATAAACTGTCTGAAATAATTAAATTGGAAGATGGATTGTACAGAAGAGTACCAGAGAGAATCTAACAGAGGTCAACTGACACATGTTGCATTATAGACTTAATTTTTTATTGGATTTTAATTAAAATCAAAAGCATTCATATAGCAAGTGAAACGGACTTAATTCAGCAGTATACTTCACCAATGACAAGACTATTAGAACCAGAATATTCAATATATCAGTTAAAATATAGAATTTTTTTTTAAGCTCTTACAAGTACTAAGAAAGGTAATTTACTCTGAATAAATATTTTCCCATTATATCAGCAAGCTTTGCTGGGCTTTGGTACTATCAGGTAACTTTGGCTAGGACACTTTCACATTTACTGGTATGTCTTCACTCTTGAATTTTATCTATAGGTCCTTAAATTTTAAAAATGGGGAAGTATTTAGGAATAGAAGAGAGACATAACTTTGCAAGAGCTAGCTATTTGTATCTAGCCTCACTGCCCACCAGAGTGGTGGAGTTTCAGGAAATTCAGCTCTCTTGCCTAGAATGTGGCCTGTTTGTTAAGTCAAGCAACTGGTACTTACTTGCTATGGTTTACCTAAGGACGGAAGCTTAGGAGTCCAATACAACCCTTCTAACAACAATCCAGTTCTTTCATTTTAGGTAGAAGACTATATCCTCAGGTTCATTTCTCCTTACTGCTAAAGAGGACATGTTATGTTTGCAGACAGTACTCAAGCAATTCCAAGTTGGAGCCAGCAGCATTGTACCATTTAAATGCATTAATAAAAAAAATTAGTACAATATACATTATTAAAGTCCTGAACTTTTCACACACAAGACATCATTTAGGTTTAATGTTTGTTGTATGTTTAATCGTAAGCATGGAAGCCACCTGGCTGGGATGAAAGCCCAGTCAAAACACACATGCCAAACAGTCTTCAGAAACCCAGTCAGAACAATACCTCCTTTGAAGTTTTACTACAGCTACAATTGTAATCAAGTGGTCCTACTGCTCATGACACTATGTAGTCTAATGTGTGTTCTTCAAGCTAGCATTATTTCTGACATAATCTATCTGCCAAGAAGCAATGTAAATATTTGAAAAGCACTAGAGCACACAAGAATGATGCAACAGTTAAGTAAGTATTGAATGCCATACACAGATGGTCTAAATTCCACCTGTGTCCTTGTGACTAGGGTTCTCACCCAGCTCCCTTCTGAACATGTTCCTTAAGCTATCTGAACTGCTGTTCAGAGGCTCTTAGTTCTCTCCATCATGAGGCAGGAGGATGTAACTAGAATTTAGACTTCTCTGCAATACAGACTTGACAGCTAGATCCACAGAGGGTCCTTAGGGAGAAAAATAGCTAAAGCCTTCAGCACTGACCTCCTGCCTCACAGAATTCACAGCCGCGAGCAAGGCTCTCAGGCTCCCTCTGCCACATGAACCCTGCAAAACAGGACTGACAGAAGCCAGCAAAGATGAATATGAGCCATATATGAATATGACCTGGCAATAAGAAACTTGAGGAAGGATGAGGGAACTAATTCTGTCAGTCAAAGGGACTAGATCCAGTAAGATGCCAGATCTCTCCTATGCGCACAATATAATTGCTAAAGTCCAAGACACGGATACACATGACGTGTCCTGCGACTGAGCAAGGATCAAACTCTTCTCCCAGTACCGCTGCTGTTGCTACAGCACTACTCTGTAGGTGCACAACCAAAAGCACCACCATCTTGACCTAGTGAAGTGACACAGTACAACGTTCATGTGAGATTCATAAATCAGGCTTTGAGGATCCGACCCAAGAGGTGTATCCTCAGCATGCTGACAGATGTTAGACAATACTGTGGTTATGCATTTTAAATACTGCTATTTCCCTGGGAAATATTGCAGGATCACTTGTAATTGCAAAGATTATTGTCTCATTTCTGAAAAGCTAATTCACCCGTTGCTATGATTTGATTTTACAAACTTCAAATATATAATTTGCAAAGCTTAATATTTTATATCATAGGTAGTTTAATTTCTGTAAATCACATGCGACAAGTTGTAAATCCTTCCAAATGACCACCATAACTAAGAAAGTTTTCACAAAAAGCACTTGTATCACTCAACCAAATCGCTTTCAGTTTTGACTGTAGTGCTTTTGGGCTGCAGAGAGGCAAAAAAAACCTGTTAGATGGTGGATATTCTAGAATTGACATATTCTAAGTTAATTTATTCCACACCTCTCAACAAGAAGCACATTCTTTCTGAGAAGTGCTAGGCGAAATGTTGAGTTACAATGACTTTGTACAAACAAGGGTGGAGTTGAAATTCATCATTATCACTAGGAGACAAGCTTAGCCTTAAGAATGTTAGCATTGTATTTGTCTTCATTACATTATCTGACAACACGTGAACCAAACAAACATGCCTGCAATCATTCTGACATTCTGATGTTTTATAGTGTGATTTAAAGTCATTCCAGGAAACAAAAATTCCAACTTGTTTGACCTCCGTAATATGTTTAAACAAACGCAGAGCTTTGGTCTCATAAAACCAATATTTGCTATAGAAACAATTTAACTATAACTGCACCTATCTTATCAAGCTTCCTAGTAAAAAATCCATAATCCTCTTCAGTGGCAAGAGTCAAAGTCCCAGATTTGGTAATTTAAAAAAGTCTATTCGTTTCAGATTGGTGCTGTTCTCCCCAAACCCTCCTGTCCCCCTAAACATGTCTCACGGAGAATGTGGCTGAGCAGCACTTGCCCTTGTACACTAAATGGAATTCATTTCAGTTAAGTGTTTTTCACATCTTGTGAACACACAAAAAATTAAATGGGAAAGTGTTTCTTATCTCTCACTGGTCAGAGAAGTTTCTACCTGCTGTTCCATTATTTCAGTAACTAGCTCCCCTAGAATATCTGTTCAGCTTAACAGATGAAGCTCCAAGGCAATAAACTATTACAACAGAGGAGAAAGTACAAGCGAGACAGTTGTTTGAAGTGTCTCCATTATTTGAAAGTTAATGACATTCCCTTACCCGTTCTTCAGCGCTCTGCCTGCAAGAGAACTGAAGACTCCTCTGGTGGCATTTCTAGATAACTGTAGGAATTCCAGACATAGAGTTACTTAGCTCTTACTACCAGCTTCCTGTCAAAGGTAGAGCTGCTTTAAAACACTGAAAACCATTTAACTGAGTCAATACATAGTACAGTAGTATGAGTGTAAATTTTTTTATTGATAGACTGGAAAATGTGAAACAGATTAAATGACAGTCACCTTGGAATGATTTGGTGGAAAAACGAGGGCATAAACTATTTCCCGACAACAGTGAAGCACTGCTGAGGGAGAAAAGTAAATGCTAATTTTGCAGTAGCCTTTCTCCTAAGCACAAAAGAATGGATTGCCCTTATCAGGGAGGAGTAGCAAAGCCTGCCTCCACAGTGCTACAAAGGAGTGCTTGGAATTCGAGACACAGCTTACCAACAAGTAGAAATCCAGGTCAGAAAAAGTAGGAGATGGTAAAGCTTGTAGAAACATGCCTGCCTGCCTACTCAGAGGCTTCCCATTGTTATTCAATTGGATCTGCCTAAAGCACGCTTAAAACAACACAAGGTTATTTAGAAATGTACACATACACACAATGTATCTCTCTTCTCTTCCCACAAGAAGGTCCCAGGAATCTGTCTACAGCATCCTTACAGCGTAAACCCACAGTCCAGCTTCTGCAAACACTGAAGATGACAACAAGCAACAAGTAGCTCATGAGCCATTTATATTCACAAGTTTTATTTTAAAAAACAACAAAAAATAATTACTACCATTAACCTCTCGGGTCAAAGAACCTTCACACACGAGGAAGACGCTGCAGGGAGAAGCCCATGACCAAATGGAGGGAAGGTTCACGTTGTTGGCATCTTCTCATCCACTCCAATTATTTCCTTTTCTCATTCTCCAGAATGACCCCCAAAACATTTCATGTGCTGAACTCTTAGAATTATGTATGATTATTACATATTCTTATCTTCTTTAGCACAAAATAAATAACACCAAGTACCAGGATCAATAAACATTTCAAGAGTTTCCAGGGAAAGTTATACTTATGCAAACTGAAGTCTCTGCTGACTACACAACCAGTATATTTCTCAGAAATGTTTCAGCCAAATGCCTATCATTTGACCTGAGTTTTCTGAAGATTTCAAAAGGAGTCACGTACAAAGAGTTTAGCTCATTATATTTGCTAGGTAATATCATCTCTTTCACCAGTTAATGTAAGGAAATTGCTGCCTATTATTTTTATTTAAACAAATCACTGTCTTCAAATCACTGTCACTCTCTGCAAACTCAAACCAGTCTTATTCCAGGCAAAAAGAGGAAAGAGAAGTGTCCCTGCTTTAACAGCACACTGCTGGTGAGGTAACAAATGAAACCAAAAGCTTACTCTAGAGACTACATGGACTTTTCATTTTAAATAAAGAGTAATTTAACAAAGTATCTCTAGTGAGATTAGGAAAGTGAATCATGCCACTATGACAATGCTTTTAGTTTATCAGCAAATATTACATATAGAAATTTTCGGTCAATTACAGCAGATCAGATAGTAAACTCAGCCACATCGATTCTCACAAGCAGCTAGCCTACTTTGATTCCAGCTGACCTACAGGTAGAAATGAAACCATGGATTCTGACACTGTGTTTAGCAGGACACAGAGTAGGATCTATAATGGGTACTCATTGCTCTAGGCAGGGAAATCATCCTGTCTCATGAATTGCACAGGATCCCAAAAAGTAGCTGATGTAGTTGTGCTGAAGGCTGGAGGAGACGACAAGGAATTAACATTACTCACTTTTTGCTGCCTTTCACTAATGTTTAGTTCGGGGAGGATGAAAATAAGTTTAAAACTTCCCTGTTTAGAGGCGTGCAATACAGTAACCACCCTTTTCTCCAGATGCAGATTCCCACATAACCAGCTGATAATAAGTTTTTCTTTGTCATTTCCCTCAATCACTTAGCCATGATCTATGGACACCCCCTGCAAAGCCCACAGAAAAAAGCCTCAGCGATGCAACACTGAGCACAGCAGGAACCTAGCCCATAATGAAGGTTCCTAAATGCTGTGGTAACACAGATGAAGAAAAACTGACAGAAAAGAGATGCAACAGCTCTGGTCCTGTGTAACAGCACCTTCAATCGCTAAATTATCTATTCTTCTCTGGCGAGCCTATGCTCAGACATACTGCTGTCTAGATGAAGAAAGTTGACTATCACCAGTATGCAAACTGTTATCTGCATTTTATGTCATCTTCTTGCTGTCCAACCCAGAAAAAAAGTCAGCAAATGGACTGATGTGCAAATTAAATTGCTTGTCAACCTCAGATTTGGTTTGCTGGGTTAATAGATAGTGAAGAGGGTTATATTGCTGCTGCTAACGGGATATGTACCTTGCAGGCAGAGACAGGAGAAGGAGAGGACAGAATTAAATATTCCCATCAATAATCTGTTTGCAGACTGGTCAGAACAGGAGATTTGGGTGAGCTAATTATGTGGCCCTTTGCCCCCCTTCAACAAAAACAAAATATAAAACCATGCATTATTGTTCATGCTATGAAGCATGAAACAGAAACTAAACCTAGCAATACTGAGCTACCACAGTATGAACAAACTGCCCATGCAGGGAAGGAGATGTTTCTGTTATGGATGCTTGATGAACATGGATTATAGAGTTCTGAAGATGCTCTGTGTTTACTCAGTCAGCTACTGAAATGGATAATTAGTTTTTATTAGCTGTAATGCAGCCGCTAAGCATTTTGTACGCTTCATGCCAAAATGTATCAGAACACATACCTGTCACCATGCCACTGAACTGAAAACAACTATCACGCAGTAAAAGGCTGAAGGAAGTGAACAGGCAATAAACCTTCAGATGGGAAAATACAGTGCTATATCCTTCCGCAACGCAAAAATGCCGCTGCCTTCACTGTTGAAGCATAAAGAATAGCAATTATATCTAAATCCTTCTGATGTTTCTCATTAAAGAATAAATTCAGCAGAATGCTTATGCTCAGATTGCCTTAACGGAAATCAGAGCTGTCACTATATATGAAAATATGGAAATTCATAGGTCCATGCATAATGACTTCAACAAGAGAAACCTATGCAAGCTTCAATTAAGCAGAGGACACAGTGAAGCCTTTCAAAACTGAGTTTGAAAACAGTTGTACCTTTTCCAGAGTGTTTCTTAATGCAGAGCGGTGCTAGTGGCCTCAAGTTTGCCTCTAGGCTCTCCTTTTATTTATTTTTTAAACCGGCGGTAGTTGGCAGGCACCAAGGCACCGCACCTGACCGGGTTCAGCGTGCCTCAGGGCGGTCTCCCCCTACAGCAAGGCACTGAACCCCCCTCCCAAGCGGGCAAGTTTAGCTCACTTTAACCACCTTTAAGACCCTTGAAACACACCCAATACTTGTCCCCTACGAAGAGGTTTCGGGGGGCTTGGTTTGCCAAAGGCAATTTACGAACAAGTTAAGCTTTGGCGGCCTTTCGGGGCTGGGGGG
>VYZV01002443.1:5939-25942 GCA_013401275.1 Pandion haliaetus | reverse complement strand
CGCCGCCGCGGCGGCGGGACCGGACGGCACGGGGCAGCGAGGCTACGGGGACGCCGCTCCCCAGCACGGGACGGGGACGGGGACGAGCCCGCCCCGGTCCACCCCGCCGCCGCCCCCCGAGGGCGGCCGCCACCCGCAGCAACCCCCTTCCCCGCGGCAGCAGCCCCCCTCGGGAGAGCCGGGTCCGGCTCCTCGCTGACAGGAGGCAGGCGATAACGGCGAGAGGCGGGAAAGGTGGGGGCGGAGCGCAGGGGCCGACGGGCGCTGTAGTTCTCCCCGGGCGGGGGACAGCGCGGCGTTGGTCGATGCTTCACCGGCAAAACCGAGCTAAGCCGGCAGCCTGCGTGCTTCAGGCAGCCTTCCCCCCAACGCCCGGGCCTGCCAAGTGCCACCATTCGCATTTGAGAGGCTGAGAAGGGGTTTGTGCCACCCCCCCCCAGGTGTGCTGTGCTCAGGTCAAGGTGGCCCCAGCGCACGATAAGCAACGAGCGCGCCTAAATTCATCCCCTCCGCCATGAGGGCTGCTCCTCCCTGGCACCTCGGCCTTGCTTGGCCGCTCCTGGCACTCCTGCCCTGCGTGGAGCCACCACCTCCTCTCTGCCCGGCCCCAGTCCAGCCCTGCTGTCCGCCATTTACAGCAGCGAAGGGGTGGAAAATGACGCTGGACAGACCACACAGGCTCATTCCTGTCAGGGCAGGCAAAAGGGACAACGCAAGGGAGGTGGGCTGTTGGGATAGAGGGCTTTCCTACCCCATACATCTCAAGGGAGTTAAACCGTGCTGTCTATTTTCACTCCCTGGTATAGATGTACAGTTCTCAATATTGTCAGCTGTGGAACAGATGTTAGTAATCAACAGGATAAGCAGATAACCAACCCCAAATAACCCTTCATCAGTCAGCTCATCTGCAAGTGACAGGGGAATCCCTATGGCCCTCATCAGCTTTTGGGTCTGTGAGGACGCGGCCTGCTTTATTTAGACTCAGAACTACGTAGCTGGCAACCTTACACGTGTTACTACAGTCATCACCCTCATCCTCTTACTTCTCCGCCTGCAGCCAGATGGTTACTCATTCCCTCTGACTAAACTCTCCCTTCCCACCATCTCACCCCAATGGTGAAGTGCGTGGTACCAACCTCCTTCACACCTTTGCATTGCCACCGCCTGCAGTGAACTTCCACCATCCAGACCAAGCGCAGACCTCGACTTGCTGCCAAATGCATCCTTAAAGCTTTCTTTACATTTTAATATTGATCATTTGTTTTGAAATCCTGCATATCTTGTGGAAGGTACCTAGCAGGAGCCATAAAAAATAATCAGGACGCTCAGTGCTCATTTTGAGCTTGATTTATATCTTGTGGAAGTCATTGGGAGGCTTTCCACTGACTTCACTCTCCTCTGGAGCGGAGCTCAATATCAGCAATATAAAGTCCAATCCTGTAATGGGAATTCAGGTATCAGTCTTGCAAAGATTTATAACTATGCATTACTTTGCTTTCATGAGAGTGCTTGTTGAAAAAAGTAAACTTCATCAGCATAAACTTAGGTACAAAGGTTAAGATTTTCCGGCTTCAGTGCTCCTGACTTCATCTGAGCACAACTCTCACTGTGGGAACCACAGACCAGTGACCAACAAGTGTTTACTGGTTAATTGCTACTGAACAAACAGCAAAAGGAGCAAAGGAGGCAAGTTTTTTTAATGTTTTGTAAGGTAACTCCAAGCAACTTGTTAAAATTCTGTGATAGGTTAGTAATTATAGGAATCTGCTGGAAAATCCCCGTTACCTTACTCAGTGAATTTCCTTCACGCTGCAGGATTATTTCTGACAGTATATTTTCCTGTGTTTCTCTAAGCTTTCTTTAAAAGATGGAGGTGTTTACTTCCCACTTACTTCCCTATTTAATCCCTAAAAAAAGTACTGGTTTTAATATTTGAGTTTGGCCATACTGTTATTATATGAAACAAATAGAATCAGGATAACTCACTGCAGCTGGTTGTATTTGATTCTCTAGCAGTATTAATATATAGCATTAAATTATAATATTAATAACTCTTACCTTCTCCTGTATTTCTTAAATACAGCAAAACAGAAAAAATGATAGCAAAGTCGGATTCTGAAGGGTCCTGAATGTCTTTAACTCTCACTAAACAGAAGAAGAGGATGCTCCTACTTCTCAGAGACAGCCTTGACACATAACCAGTAACCTAGAGAAACCATGGGGCAATGGCACTAACTGGAAAAAGCATGAGATGTAGATAAGAAAACTAAGAAATTCTAATGGGACTGTAAAAACTGTAACTAAGGTATTTTTAAGGTTGTCTCCTCTCCTTGTAAGAGTCCTCTACTATGTCAGCTCCAAAAGGCACAAACCTAGTCTCCTTTTCCATCTGGAAAGCAAACAACTTTAATTTCAGTTCACTTGAAAGTGTTACTAAGCTGCATAAATTCTCAAAAGCTATGGGAAAAAAGAGGTGGTAGGAAAAGTAGAAACAGCACCCGTTAGAAGAATCCAAACCCACTATTCCATTTCAAATGCCCCAAACTGATCCCCAGCCAGCCAAGCCAATGTACATTTTCCTTTTCATTGTTTTTAGAGTCTCCCTTTTGTTCCTGTAGCCCTTGGGTCAGTAGGTTCCTACAGCATGAACTTCAAAACAGAAGCTGAGCAGCCAAACTCATGACCAGACTTGATAGACCCAAATTGAGATAAGGCGCCAGAGCTCATGGGGATCTTCCATCCACCATGCTTGACACAGCTTCTAGCCAATGCTTCAGCAGCCTTATTTCACATGTATTTAGAGACACCATCAAAGACAGGGCAGGGGGCTTCCTGCCTGCATTCAACTACTTGACCATGAATGCAGCAACTTAATTAATGTGTCCCTTCAAACACACTTTGAAACAGATTTTGAACAATCTCAGGCTGTATTTCAATGAATTTTCTTGTAATCTTCAGTTTTTATAAGTAATTTTATAATATTTTGGGCTAAAAATCTTGTGCCTATAACTTCTCAGTATCAGCTCTGATGTAGCATGGGCATTGAGAATCCAGGCAGCTTCTTCATTTCTCTCTTTTGCTAGTGTTTCCATACACACAAAGAAGATAGTTCTGTCGTGGAAGTAATCCAGAAAGTTAGGAAAAAGAAGTATTAGACCGAGAAGTTGAAGATTTCAAAGCTTGTACAGCAGCCTCTTACTTTATGTGGCTCCTAAGCAGAGAACTATTACTCTGTGGAGGGTAAAACCCATTGGACATCACCACGTGACATTTTGCACTTTCAGGTGGTTTACAGGTTAAGACTGGCCATCACCCTCCATCCTGTAGCCGCTGCTGGTAAATGTCCTGACCTTTAATTCCATTTCTATTGTACAGTTCTAGAGGCTTGAAGACCAAATGGCACAAACATTTAGTTAAGTAGAAGAAATGTAATAAATTAAAAACATCATTAAAATTATTTATGAGCAGTCTTCCATGTTTACAGGAGGTACAGAAACACTGCATTCTGAGACTGGAGCTGAAAATGTAGATTTAGGGGGGGCAGGAGGGAGTTTCTAAATATTTCACGGTAAGAATGATTCATTGTTATGCCAGATCTTCATGGAAGATTAAACAGAACTTTACGGCTGCTAAGGCAACAAAGAACACACAAACCCAAGGCTTGTGAGTACGTGAAAACAGAAGTATAAAAGTACAACCTTGGACGGAGAGGATTATAATTATGATAGGAGATTATTTGCATAGCAAGATGCAACAGGCATAAGAGAAAAATCCTGGAGAAATGGAATATTATGTTCAGGACTGAAAAAGTGGCTAAGATAGCTTCATCTGTCACCTGAAAGGAGCAGTCTGTCTGAGGCATTTTGGAAGTTTTCTGGTCTGTGAGTTGTTGGTTGCTGTCAGTTATTTCTCTGGGTTCTGTGAAATGTTGCTAAGAAGTAGTAAATTCACATAGACTTTCCAACAATCCACATAGTTGAAATTTCTAAAGGGCTCTTTAGGACTTTTTAAAAATTCTAAGTTTCAAAACAAGTTGAAAATGACTGGTTTAGAGTGTCACGCAAAGCTCTGACAGTCCCGAGCAATCTTCCTTAGCAGAAATGTGACTGTCATGCTAGGGAGCTGCAAAAGAAGAATATAAACAGTAGAGAAAACAGAATGCTCCAGCTTCAATAGAGCTACAGAGTATCATCAGCTGATCTCACACTGCAGACCCCAAGAGATAGTAGGTAACTTAAAGGGTCTAAAAGATACAAAATGGCCAAAGTAATGTGATGCAAGTACAGGATTGTTCCACTTGTTGAGTAAAGGCACTTGGTGTAGTGGCTGAGAGCCTATAAATATCCTGGCTAGGCACAGCTTGAAAGCATATGAGATAATGCTGTTTGGAGCCTGATTCTCCACATTCATCCTAGAAGCCACAGTATTTTTAAGGTATCAATTTAACCACGGCAGGAACCTCCAGGGTACACTCTCTCAGTTGTGCATGAACGCCTGCACTTGTGGGTTGTGCATACTATTATGACTCCTCTACATGCACAACAGGTCAAACGGCTCCTAGTCAAGATCACCCTATCCATGGCAAAAATGCTTTGGAGGTTTTGTAAATCACACCGAAGTCTCCCAATAACAAACTCTGTTTCAGGCAGGGCTCTGTTGTTTCCAGAACCTTGACTGGGGCAAGAGGTTTGCATTCAGAGCATTTCACAGTCAGCTCTTAGAGATAACGTCCCAAGATAAGAGTTTTTTCTCTTTTAACTTGAATTACTCTGAAGCTAGTACAAAGCGCAGGTGTTAAAGCAGGCTCTTGGGAAAAGACAAAGCTAGAACAATTTTGAAAGAGGTTTTGATTCTTGCATTCACAAATTTGTGGCATGTTGAGCAAAGCAGAAAGGTATGGCTGTTCTTGATTTCATAATGATTTCTGTACCATCTCTTTATAACCAACAGCAAAAAAAACCCCAAACCCACAGAGAACTGAGAAAATCTTCCTTCATGCCATTTAATCTAAATATACCTATATAATCCCAAAGCTGTATAAGAGTCCATTCTTCTCAGCTGCTGCCCTTTATTTTAAGTCACAATCTGCTGCCCTTTAGTTGAAGCATGACTAGTTGTTAGTATCTGTGGCTGCTTTGATTCCCTCCATGAATTGCTAGTACTAAGGACCTTTGAAAAGAAAAACATTTTCCTGGGAGATTCATCATCTGATGTAGCTCAGTCATCTGACTTCCAATAACTGAACCTGGAGGTAAAAACATCTTTCATGCTCTGTATTAAATCATTCATCATTCCTTAAACTTAGAGCTACATTGTGTAAGAAGTGCCAGAGTTCATTTTCTACTCGTGTCTTTAAAGATCCCACCATTGCTGAAGGCGGTGGCTCTGACTGATGAGCAGGAATCCACGCAGATTTCAGTCGATGGCCAGCCTTCTACCCCATCTGCTCTTTCAGCCCAAGATATTGCAAATAAATCAGGCTCAACAACGTCAAGCCTGGTAGGCTTGCATTTCTTGGTGAAACTAAACTTCTGAGCAGCTTTCTCCTTTGTTTTGTGCTATTTAGTGAAAGAATTCATCCTAATTTCTGCTAATTTGAACAACCTTTAGTATTCTGTGTTACTGCAGATAGATGAGGGATGAAAGCCCCCACAAATCTCATTTCCCCATCTGCAGTTCCAACAAAATCTAAATTAGCAAGCACTTGATATGTGAAGTGCACTCAGGGAGAAGTCATAGAGCATTACCTTCCTGCCAGCTCTTTTCTGGGGGGACCTTCTGCCAAGCCCTTGGAAAAACAATCTACCACCACATTCATTTTGGCTGTTTTCCAGCTGGTTTTCCATGTCTGTCCAGTTCTACTCTGACAAGGCACTTCAGAAGATTCATTTCTTGCAGGATGCAGAAGTGGGTCAGCAATAGCATTTATGTATACAAGGACAAAGAGCAAATAATCTTATGGAGAATAAGCAGCAGCTGAGTACATGAATACTGGCAACTTTCCTAAAGAGTATGCACCAAATAAACTAAGAATAGTTATTATTTTTATAGTACTTAGGAGTTTTTTAAATGTTTTACAGGACAGAAAGGGGAAAAGAAATCCTAAATTTGGAAAGCTGACATAAATTTGAGGACAAAGATTATGTGCGCACTGCATTTCAAGCATGGGTTCAAGCCCACACATGGAGGCCGCATTCGCATTGCAGAGACACAGGACTGTACTCAGGCACAGGTCTGGGGTGACCTTTAGGAACCAGCAGGGAAGGGTCCTTGGCCCACACTAATCCTCAGCTCGGAGCCAGGGGTGTCCCCTGTGGCGTGGGTGGCCCAAGCCTGTGGTGCTGGTCGCTGCCCTGTCGCAGGTGTATCCCGTCTTTCTGGAGATGATGCCGCTGACTGGCAGCGCCCTTCCCCGCAGACAGGATGTGTAAATGGTGTGAATTTAACTCTGTAAAAGCAGTGCAGATGGCTGCAGCCATCCTATCGGCATCCTTCTAGTCCAGGGGAGTGCTGCCCTGACAGCATCGCAGGCTTCATGGGCAGGGGCCGAGGAGAACGAAGGGGTGGGGAAAGCGCGCGGGTCCTGTTTCCCAAACTGGAGAAAGGACTAGCAAGTGGGAGCCAGAGCTGGTGGAGGGGGAACGCAGAAAAGGAAGAAGCGGCAGCAGTGATTAGGGGTGTGCTGCAGACAGGTTGCGTTGACCTACATGGGAACTGACTGCAATTCCATGAGCTGAACAGAGAGGACCTTCTCCTGCCTGAACAGAAGTGGAAGAGATGTGGATTCAGAGCAGGAGCACACTGGATGGAAACCAGCTGCCTGGCCTGGCACCATCAGGTCAGTGTACATACAACCTGTGCAACTAATACACTGAGCAAAGGAGCATGTAGGGGGCAATGTAAGCCAGGCTAAACAGAAGCTAAATGAATGAGAAACCATACAATGTCCGAAGCAATGGGTAGACAAATCATTGCATTTCATGCGTTGTCTTACAAGTCTCAACCCAGGCTCTTTTGTGCTAAGCATGAACCTGCCTGTCAAAGTAGATACACTTTTTGTACTCCTTGGTAAACTAACCCTGCAAAGTTTGCGAACATTTATTTATTCCTTTCAGATTTGTAGCATAAAGTTTGTTGCATTTTGCATTTCCATGTCCTATTTTTTGCATCGTTTTTTCCCAGATCAGATTTTCAGTGCAGCCGTTACTCTGCCTCAAAGCTATCTGAGATTTATTTTCTACTGCCATAAAGATACTGGAGAGGTAGCGATTGGGAAGTAATATTTTCCAGAGAGGACTAATTAACCTATAACTGTTGTTCAGTTCAAAAATGTAAAGTTGTGAAAATGCTAAGTGGCATTTTTAGCACTTCCCAAAAGTTAGCTACAAAACTCAGTACTGTTACCCGTGGTCACATTTGACCTTACCAGCTCTTCTTTGCAGAACAAATTACATTCTTTGTGTCCATGTTTTTCCATTGGGGGAACTGTCAGTTGACACAATAAGTATGTATTACTTTTGCCAGTGAAGGCACAGCTTAGGACAGCTTCCAGACTATTCAGAGCATGACTTGGATGGTAAGAACAAAAAACTAATTCAACATGGTTTTTTTAATTAATTGGAAAATGATGGTGAAAGGCACACAACTGGTCTTCATCGGAAATCTGTAAAACAAACATGCCAAGCCAAATGAGAAGTTATAAGAGGTTGGCAAAATTAATCTTGCTGCAAGTAATATTATTTGCTCGTTTCATCAAAATCATCTTCTCAAGAAACATACTTTCTGTTTCACCAAGCAACAGACATACCATGCAGCCAGCAGGGTCAAGTCTGCTGTTGTACTAATGGCACAGCAAGGGTAAGCATGTCAAAGCTGCTATTGATTTTTTCTAAATGCAGCTGGACTGAACGAGAATTACTTTCAGAATAGCAGAGATAAAATAACTAATGAAGGTATGGCCAAGCGACTATTTTGCTAAACCTAACAGCAACTTTTTGCTCTTAGATGCTTTTGGGGATGAATTTGAGTGCAGAATATGACCCTGGTCTATGTAAAAATGTTAAAGATTGGACTAAATTTTAAAAGAAAAAAATTATTAAGGAGGTTGTTTGGCAAGTAGAAATACACCTCAAATCTTAAGGTTTACAAGAGCGATGTATGCAAACTAGCCTATTTTAGACAACATACCTGTCTCAATCAAGCTATTTTAGCCATGAATTGGTCAGCATAGGCTGCTCTTTGATAACTCCTGAAAAAGAAGCTACAATTTTTAAAAACCTATTTTTAAATGAATTATTTCCTTACTTGTATAAAGAAAGTTGTCTTTTCACCACAAATGGACAAATATGATACCACAGCTATATCAGACCCCAAGTGGGTAAGTATCTGTGATGACCAGTCTACTTTCAACACTTAAAAAAGAATATATTTCTATTTAAAATAACAGGAGATAACTTTGACTCGTTATTAACTTTTTAATGTTGATGCCTGCAGTCTAGGAAAGTCTGAGAAATATTAAACTCAGCAAATGGATATTTTGGTGTCATAACTGGATGCAACATTTCTTAGCGGAATCTAGATAGTAGGACACACAACAGACCCTTTCTCAGAGTTCTTGGACTACAGAATAAGCTGCACTGGAGGCCAATGTGAGGGGTTCCTCCTGATATCACTGCCATCATCAGTGGGTCAAACACTACCAAGGGTCCAGCAAAGACCTCACGGAAGACTTCACAGAGAGGAAAAATATTGTTTCATATGCCCACAGAGCCAGTTCGGCGGCTTCATTTCGATTCACTTACCTGCCTCCCCATCTAATCACTAAAGCCTGTAGCTGCCATCCTTATTCCCATTGAGTATACCTCACTCAGACAAGTAGCATTCAGTGAAATAAATGGGACTATCTGTGTGAGTGAATGATAGATACTCAGCAAAATGGGTTGCAGGTTCAGGCTGTGAGGTAGCAACTGTGAATCAACATGAACCCAAACAGCAGACTTCTTTTTAGGACATGTCTGGTGAGGGCCTTACAAACCTTCCATAGCATGTCCCAGTGGTGAGACACTGGCCACAGGCCAAGAAACCTGGCGTGGTTCTGAGTTTTGCAGCCGACCTAGTATGTAGCAGGTATATCTTCTTTAAAGCAATTTCTGAGAGACAATCTCTCTTTCAATATTTAAGATCTTTCCATTTTGTCACTCACTGGGATGCAGCCATTAAGCATGGCAAGCAGTAGATAATTGTTAGCTGTGGTTTTCATACCTACAGACATCTCCATCCTGCTAGATTCAGCTTTACCTGTGGTATCTTTACACTATGAGATTGACTTTTACAGGACTTGGTATAATGAAGATCACAGTTGAAGATGTAGTTTCTCACATAGGCTGGAATTAATGTATTAAAAATAAACCCCTTATGGATTCAGAGCAAATTTCTTCTGAGGCTGATAAAAAACAGTGGCATGAACTTCCCCAGGAACTAAGGGCTATTTATACTACTTGGTACAAGTTACACTAACAAATAAATAAAACCAAGTGAACTGGGTTATAATATTTCTCCTGTGTTTGGAGCTCGCTGAATTCCAACAGAGATAGAAACCGTCATCAGTGAAGCAAATCTTTTTGTCTGTCACATGGAAATTCGTGTCTTGCTCTAATATGGGAAATGAAAGACTGTTCCCAAATGGGTTTAGTGCCACAGCGCTGGTTCTCGCACAGAAGCAGCTCTCTTATCTACAAAATATTAGTGTGGACTTATTAAATTGGAATGACATCTGCTTACATAATACATTTTATGACATTTACATTCTTCAGGAATTTAGGAGACTAGAGAAGAAAACAAAAAAAAAACCTTCATGCAGTCTTAATCTCAGCTCCCCACTCTCTGGTTCCTTCTCTGACCTTGGAGTTTTTTGTAGTATTGATTTGTAGCATATCCTAATACATTAGTTCTTTTCTAAAGGTTTTGCTGTCCTGATTTTTTGGAAACTATTTTGTATTTGTTTATTTTAATGAAAAAAAAGTTTGGTTTAGTTATAATGAATGATTCATAGCTCCTGCGGATCATCCAGGGACGCCATTCATAGTTAATGATTAAAATGCAGTAATAAAACATGAAGTGTTTGAAAGTCAACAGTGATGCCTCTGAAGGTAGATCTTTGACAGAAACTGCTGACAGCATCAGAAACTCTCCCTCTATAAATATATATTCAAACACACTAATTTCTCTATTTATTTTTTCCCTTTTGCCTTCTCTCCCTTGCAGGTGTCTTCTATATGTGCAGTTTCAGGTCAATGTTCTAGCAAGATGACAGTTTGTCTATAATTTAATTTAACATTTTTCTTTCTTAATTTACATTTTTACTCATTTTTAGCCTGCAGTGATTATTTGCATGGAAAGAAATTGTCTTCAAAGTCTATATTTAGCCTGATATATCGGATTAGAAATGTAAGCCAATCATGCAATGAGGTTAATTTTAAATCCTGTGGAAATTGTACCATTCTATTCAGTTTTCTCAGCACTGGCACCCATCTTGTTTGAAGTCATATGACCTTTAACTCCAGTGTCAAATGTAATTTCCCACCAAAAGGAGTACAAGCAATCCCTTAAAATAGGCATTTTAGAATTTATAAGGAAAAGAAGCCTAAGCAGATTTTTTTTTTTTTAAAGCTGATGATCTGAAGGCTGTGATTGTGTTGAAAAACATGCAAAGAATGAATAGAAAAGTCAAGTGAAAAAAGCAGAAACTTGTGCTTGTTCTCCTTTTCCTACCGCAAGCAGTATTCACCAATTCTTACTTCAGTCACCCACCAGTATTTGTAGACCTGCATTTTAGACAGCCCTGCATTTATTACATTTAGCCAATGTTAATATCAATTAATACTATTTTTAAGCACTACAGTTGCCGTAACTGCTTCCTTCCACCTCAGTTTGTCCCCATTTCCACCCCTCCCCCAAAAGCCAAACATTCTGGAATTTTTTTTTTAAATAATATTGCTGTTTTCTTGGCAGTGACTGTCTAGGGATGACTATCACATTCATCACCCCCATCAAATCTATTTATATCTATTGGTTAAAATTCAGCTCGTGATCACTGAGCTGCAGATGGAGCTCCCCGAAGAGCAAAAGGAGTCCACGCATCCGTGCCAGGAACTGTTGGAGCCACAGTGGAGAGGGGGCTGAGAGGATCTGACATTACAGACTCTTTATCCCTTTGACCACAGAGGGGTGTCAAAAAGATGCAAAGACTACTACTTCACTTGTGTGCTAGTGTCGGGGCTTTTGGCAAACTCAAGAGAAACGTGATTATTCAGGGGTTTTTGTAAGGTGACATGAATTTTACAAGTAATTAAAGAGAGAATATAGGGAGTAAATGTAATGATTGTCAACCTTCCAATGAACTATTAATGAAATACTAAAAAGATGTAGTTTTAAAGTATGGAAAATAGGAGGGTAGGAGCTCTTTTTAAAATGTGTTTTTCCAGCAGAACTCATTAAACAAGAGATCAAGGCAGTTCCATTCTAACCTATAAACTTCTGGATCATCTGCTACAGCGATATTTTTATTTTCTAGGGCATGGACTCACTTCAGTGTTTCATTTCTTAAGTGCCTGAACAGGAGCTGAAGAAAGGGTTTTAGAAAAGAAGGAAGGACTAGACAATCAGAAAGTATGTTCTCCTCCAAGGCCGTGAGCCATGCAGGAGGATCCCCATCCCTGTGCAGGGCTGCAATGATTTCAGAAGGGCTCCAGATGGACATCAGGGTGTCTCCTCATGGAATGCTGCAGAATTAGGCTAAACCGAACATATTTAATATGATCTCGGACAGCTAAGCTGCTTATCACTGTGTGTCAGATAATACATTATACAGCTGAGTGGCTAATAGATTAAACAGGGAAAGCCTGATGGCAGGGCATTTTCAATTGCTTTGGATTATATTCCCCCCCAGGAATGACACTGTGAACTTGGAAGGCCCAGGAAAGACTCTCAGCTTCCTGCTTTTCCTGAAAACCTGCTTAAAAATACATTTAAAGTAAATACTGTCTTCTCTATGTGAAAAAATTAGCAATCCTGAATTTTTTATAGATGATATATTCTTATTTCTAAGATTTCACATATCTTGATATGAATGGATCTTAACCAGGAATAAAGAATTAATAATTAGATATACATATTATTACAGAAAATCAGTCAAATGTCAAGGACTCTTTAGTTGGATTCTGAAATTTCAGTTTTCAGTTTCAAAAAGGGTGTTCAGTCTCCAAAAGGGCAAATGAAATACCACTGCTAATGAAAAGATACTTGCATATGGCCACAATGGTGTGCACAAGCCTTTGGTGATACCTGTCCAGTGTGCAGCCTGAGAAGGACCAGGATTTCACATTTGTAACTATTGCCATAAATGAAATGAATGGAATGAACAAGCTAACAGCATTTGCATGAAAATAAAGCAGTGGGTTTATTTTCCGTATTTATATTTTATGTTTCTCCTTTTGGAAACTGTGTTTATTTACTTAAACCATTCCAGACACTGGAACTCTGTCTCCTTCACTGTTAAATTGTGACCGTGGTCAGTGCCATGGCTTTCCCCCTAGTCAGCTAGCACTCTCCCCATCAGTGCCCGTGCGTGGTTTGGGAGGCAGCCCAGCCCAGGGTGCACTGCCGGTTTGGATACAGCTACACAATTTCAGAATCACAGACTCACAGACTAATATAGTTTGGAAGGGACTTTTGGAGGTCATCAGTCAGACAATCTGCTCAAAGTAGGGGCAACTAGATTGGGTTGCTCGGGGCTGTGTCCAGTCAAGTTTTGAATATCTCCAAGGACAGAGACTCCACGACCTCTCCGGGCAGCCCGCTCCAGTGTTTGACCACCCTCGTGGTGAGCAATTTTTTCCTAACATCTGGTCAGAATTCCCCATGTTGCAACATGTGTCCAGCTGCCTCTCGTCCTTCCACCAGGCACCTCAGGGAAGAGTCTGGATCAATCTTCTCCACACCCTCCCAGCAGGTAGTAAGCAGCAGTAAGTTCTCCCTGAAGCATTTCTTCTCCAGGCTGATTAAACCCAGTGGCCTCAGCCTCTCCTCGAACATCCTGTGCTCCAGCCCCTCACCAGCTTGGTGGTCGTTTACAGGGCCCAGGCCAGGTTCTAAATGTTTTTCTTATACTGGGGATCCCAGGGCACATCGCTGACTCATGTTCGACCCGTTGTCCACCAGGATCCCAGGGCTTTTCCTGGAGAGCTGCTGCCTGGCCCATACTTGCCTGGCGTGCACTGCCTCATGGGGTTACTCCATCCCCGAGGGTGACAGTAGGGCCTGCAAGATCTCACCGGCTGGGGCCAGCCCCATAGCACCCGCAAAGCCAGCAGGGTGGGCTGGGGCAGTGATGGGGTCAGCCCGGACCCTGCGGTCGCCAGGCTGGTCCGCAGTCACGGGGCTGCCAGTGGATGAGCCGAGAGGTCCCATCTGCAGGTCAAGACACGCAGCTGAAAGCAGCTCCCGATGGCAAGGGTTGGCCCTGGCTGCAACCCCTCCACAGCACATTTGAGACCCCCCCCTCCAATCCCCAGAGGCCACTCTTGGCTGCACAGGCATGGAGCTAGCCCCAAGCCCAGCAGCCAAACCCCGGGAGTGGGAGTATATACCCAAAGCCCTGACAAACTCCATCCCCTTGTCCAGCTCAATAATAAAGACAATAAACAATATTGGCTCCAGTATCCATCCCTGAGCAATGGCTCCAGTCACCAGCAGCCAGCTGGACTTTTTAATGAGTCCAGTGGTTTTCACCCTCCTTACCAAGTCTCTGTCTTTAGTCTGGAGAAAAGGAGGCTGAGGGGAGACCTTATGGCTCTCTACAGCTACCTGAAAGGAGGTTGTGGTGAGGTGGGGGCTGGTCTCTTCTATCAGGCAACTAGTGATAGGATGAGAGGAAATGGCCTCAAGTTGCGGCAGGCTAGGTTTAGATTGGATATTAGGAAAAAATTCTTCACCGAAAGGGTTGTCAAGCGCTGGACCAGGCTGCCCAGGGAAGTGGTGGAGTCACCATCCCTGGAGGTGTTCAAAAGACGTGTAGATGTGGCACTTCAGGACATGGTTTAGTGACCATGGTGGTGTTGGGTTGACAGTTGGACTCGATGATCTTAAAGGTCATTTCCAACCTAAACGATTCTATGATTTAAGTGTCCCGTGGATGCTAAGAGAGTTAAAGGCGTGGAAGTGGGCAGACCACAGCAACTGGCAGCTGTGCCACCAAGAGGCTCCCAGCAGCGTTCCGTTCACTGCTGCAGACACGGAGTCCCAGCCTATAGCCCAGACCCCAAATTGCACGCTGGGCCAGCTCTCCTTCTGCCTGCAGAGACCTCGGTGCCGGGCCAAGGCGATGCCGTTCCCCACTGGCGCAGTAAGACGGGAGGTTGAGCTTTTAAAGACAGTTTTGGGGACTTATGGATGTATTATCTTCTAACAAGAGTACACCCTTGCACTGCTGGGCAAGCCTCCTCCACGCACGCTGGCTGGTTGCCACTCGCATATGAATTTTAAGGGAGGATAAACGGGACCAGACAAAAAGGTTTTCTCGTTAAGCACGATGAAAGGAAACAGCCCAGCGAGCAAGCCAGTGTAAAAAAGGCAATTAGATCAAAGGAACAAGGACGAGTTTACAGGCGGGACGAGGCCCGTTTCAAACCCTCCATCGCCAATAAGGGCCGGTTTGACTCTGACAGTGGCGGGCAGGACAGATCCCCGCTTCTGCCGGTGCTGAAGCCCCACCTAGAGCATCGCCGCGATACTGCGCCCGCCGCGCCCCGCTCCGCAACACCTCCGCGCTCCGCCCCGCTCCGCCACCACTCCGCACTCCGCTACGCAACCGCTCCGCGCCCCGCTCCGCAACACCTCCGCGCTCCGCCCCGCTCCGCCACCACTCCGCACTCCGCTACGCAACCGCTCCGCGCCCCGCTCCGCAACACCTCCGCGCTCCGCCCCGCTCCGCCACCACTCCGCACTCCGCTACGCAACCGCTCCGCGCCCCGCTCCGCAACACCTCCGCGCTCCGCCCCGCTCCGCCACCACTCCGCACTCCGCTACGCAACCGCTCCGCGCCCCGCTCCGCAACACCTCCGCGCTCCGCCCCGCTCCGCCACCACTCCGCACTCCGCTACGCAACCGCTCCGCGCCCCGCTCCGCAACACCTCCGCGCTCCGCCCCGCTCCGCCACCACTCCGCACTCCGCTACGCAACCGCTCCGCGCCCCGCTCCGCAACACCTCCGCGCTCCGCCCCGCTCCGCCACCACTCCGCACTCCGCTACGCAACCGCTCCGCGCCCCGCTCCGCAACACCTCCGCGCTCCGCCCCGCTCCGCCACCACTCCGCACTCCGCTACGCAACCGCTCCGCGCCCCGCTCCGCAACACCTCCGCGCTCCGCCCCGCTCCGCCACCACTCCGCACTCCGCTACGCAACCGCTCCGCGCCCCGCTCCGCAACACCTCCGCGCTCCGCCCCGCTCCGCCACCACTCCGCACTCCGCTACGCAACCGCTCCGCGCCCCGCTCCGCCCCGCAACCGCTCCGCACCCCGCTCTGCAACCCCTACGCGCCGCGCTCCGCTCCGCAACCTCTCCGCACCCCGCTCCGCAACCACTCCGCGCCCCGCTCCGCAACCCCTCCGCGCCCTGCTCCGCAACCCTTCCGCGCTCCGCTCCGCAACCCCTCCGCACCCCGCTCCGCGTCTCGCTCCCCTCCGCAACCCTTCCGCGCCCCGCTCCGTTCCGCAACCCCCCCGCGCCCCGCTCCGCGCCCCGCTCCGCTCCGCGTTCCCCTCCGCACCCCCCTCCGCCGGGAGCGGCCACCAGCAGCGCTGCGGGGCGGGGGGGTGCGTAGGGACAAAAAGCCGTCCCTCGCCTGTAAGGAAGGTGGAGAAGGGTCAAGAAAGGGAAGACAAAATGGCCCGCAGGGGATCCTGGGCTTCCGCTGCCAGGCCGCTCGGGCAAGGGTACTTCAGTAATTTGGATTTCAGACTCTGTATAGGAAAAGTTAACGTTGAACCGGTATTTTCACACAATAAATATAATCGCCTGGGTAACTACAGGCAGCTTTAGTTAGCAAGTGTCATCAAGCAAGCTAATAGAAATGCTGATATGGGATACTAATGGAAGAATTAACGGATTACGGATTTATTAATGTCAGTTGACACGGTTTCCCAGGAACTCAGACTGTCAAACAAATTTGATACTGTTTTAATGAGATTAAGCATTAGACTGATAATGAAGATTGTAGTTGAAACTGTGTCTTTACCAAACATACGACATAATCTTGCACTAAAAAAATAACTCTAAACAAAATCAGTGTAACACATAATAAATGGTAATTTTTAAAACTGCTTAACAACTAGGTCACAAAAATATACTATAGTTGAAGTGTTTTCATTCCAAGGGATTGCCTATTTTGTGAGTTTATAGAGGCATCTGTTTTGGCATGCATTTTTTCAATACATTTATCTATGCCTTTGATGAAAACATAGCATTACTGCACATAAAATTTGGAATATGACACACAAAACGCTAATGTGGAAAACAACAAAGGCAGCAGTTTTATTGTACAGACTGACTGATCATTTGTTGAGGTAAAAAAATGTCCAGTTTTGTTAATGCAGCTGTGAACCCAAATGCAAGCTCAGGTACCTAAGAACCAAAACCATCCTCAAATTTCTAGAACTGGAGCTGAGTCCTGAAATGCAATAGGACACAGAGAAAGAACCCCATCAGAAGAGGAGGGGTTACTCAACAGCGCTTGGGTGCTGATGCCACAGTGAAAGGTCCTCATCACAACACTGCATACATGAGAATTCAAATGATAAAGTATGTTACTAGGACCAGTGTCGTCAGCCCCAGCACTCCTCGCACGTAATACGCATTACGGTATCGCAGAATCACAGAATGGCTGAGGTCACCAGGATCTCTCAAGATCGTCTGGTCCAACCCCCACCTGCTCAAGCAGACTCAGCCAGAGTAGGTTGCCCAGGACCGTGTCCAGTCAGGTTTTGAGTATCTCCAAGGATGGAGACTCTACAGCCTCCCTGGGCAAACTTCTTGTCTTTGATCAACTGCACAGCAAAAAAGTGTTTTCTTCTGTTTAAATGGAATTCCCTGTATTTCAAAGTGCGCCTGTTGCTTCTTGTCCTGTCTCTGGGCACCACTGAGAAGAGTCTAGTTCCTTTTCCTTTACTCCTCCCATCAGGTATTTATAGGCATTGATGAGACTGCCTGAGCCTTCTCTTCTCCAGGCCCGCTCAGCCTCTCCTCGCATGTCAGATGCCTCAACCCCTTCATCACCTTCATGGCCCTTCACTGGACCCAGTATGTCCATGCCTCTCTTGTACTGGGGAGCCCAGAACTGGTCCCAGCATTCCTGATGTGCCCCACCAGCGCTGAGCTGAGGGGAAGGGTCCCCTCCTTCACCTCTGGGCAGTGCTCCAGCTCCTGCAGCCCTGGCTGCCGTCAGCTGCCTTTGCCGCAAGGGTGCATTGCTGGCTCATGTTAATGCTCATACATCATGCATGATGTAGCCTAGCACGCTCTTAGTTATAGGTTATGTTCAAGTGATCAGTACCTAATTATCTCCCTGGCACAGGTACCCAGCTACCCTTGTCACACAGAGGCTGGTCCAGACGGGAAATGACCTTGGAGCTAGGATCCACTTAAAACCACGAGGTCAGCTAATTTCAGCACCCTGCTTTTGAGAACTACTCTGGCCTGCTTTGTCACAATTATTTCACCAAAGTGACACGTAGTCACAGTCAGCCAGGCCTTACAGGTTGTTCTTACAGTGTAATGAGGACACAACCCACCAGTTCTGGCAAGCACTGCTATGATAATTTAGCGTGATACAGTTCCCCTTTCCCCGGAAGAGCAGCTTCAGTCACCAGTGAAGATGAGTTTGACTAAAATTACCAGATTTACCCCGGAGTACCTGAGATACAGCCCCTCACCTCCTCCCGCAGGCTCTTGTCAGAGCAGTTGTGGAGCAGACAGCTGGGGGCACCCGCCACTTAAAACTCCCACGTCTCTTCCGCTCTGTTCATCTGGGTAAAAGCACTTCCTTTCACTGTTAAAAATGTGCACTTTCTTGCTTGGAACTAGCTCCAATTTGTAACCACTCAGGTTCACTGCACCTTTTTACTGCTGGACTAAAAGCCATCTACCATGAGGAACAACAGAACTTGCTATCAAACGACCTCTCAGCCTTTTTAAGTGTCTCCCCCCTGTAACACCGAGTTTTATGGACCCCCGGTGATTCTTGAAATGTGTTTGTGAAGCCTTTTTAGTTTTCCAACACCATTCTCCAAGTGTGGACACCAGAACTGCCCACGTTATTTCAGCTGACAGGTTTCACTTGTGGCATAGAAAGATGTGATGCCACTTTCCTCTCCAAACTGGTAATTCCTGGTAGTAGCCATGGAATGAACTGGACTAAACGCCCAACGATCAATACCTCTTCTCATTTTTTTATTACTTTAACTAAAATGGATCTAAACCCCCAGTTACAAACTGACCCTGTCTCCAGCTCTAGAACTGCAGTAAACTCTTGAGCCTGAAAGGTGCAGGGCAGAAAGAAAGGAGCAGAATCTGCTCCGTGGTACAGGTGAAACCTGCAGCCCTAGACCCAATCCTTTCCTCAGGAAGCATTCCCCACCACCGCCTTCTCCCATCTTCTAGCAGCTGGCTCGCCACATTCCAGATGGGGCATCCAGCCGGGAGGCAGTTCGTGTCACTGTCTTGAGCTACCAGAAGGTTCCCCATACGATGACCAGAAAGACAGAAAGCAAATAAGAGTCAAGCCTACTTCACCCACTTTCTTTGGATGGGCGTCTCTCCCTTTTTATTGATATATGGGTTGTCCAGAGGACCAGCTCCTCGAGACTAACATTAGCCTTTGTCAACATCCCTCGTGCAGTCCCTCAATCTGTCTGAGCATGCCCAGGATTTTTCTTTAACTATCTGAAATATCGCTCCCCTGTTTGTTCACCTGCAGTCCAGGGTTGGTTCAGTCACTGTCCTTGCTTTTCTGCTGACTACACAGTGATTGATCTCATTACTTACTAGGTCTTAGGAGGGGATTGACAGTTTCGGTTATAAAAAGAGAAAGGGAAAAAACATCCAGAAAGCAGTCTTCATCAATCAAAGCATCCTTGAAGCACAGTATGGAGGCATGACATGAATAATAGAATATTCTAGCTTTTTTATTGCCAAAAAAAAGTTAAACTACTGCAGATCCTGAAAAGATGAAAAGGATGTTGGTTTAATGTTATTTAATTCCAATAAAGAGCATTCCAGTAAGCTGATGCATACCTTGCAAGAGTTTATACACTTGAAGCTGTCAAGGCTCAGACTTACCCTAACCAGGATTTTAACAAATTAAGGTAATTAAGTCACGAATGCTGTCTCCAAGTTGCTGTCCTAATCTGTGGTGCCCAAAGTTCCCAAGGCACGTGTTCTGCTCAGAGGCATCTCAGCCTTCACAGAGACGGGCCGACTGGGACGTTATCTCACGGATAACTTCGTGTCTGCCTCCGCTCCCTCAACAACTTGACTCTGGAGGCGCATCCAGAAATCTGGGGACCCAAGTTTCAACTCCCTCCTCTAACTGAGTGGGCACAAACCTCTACCTCTTCTTGCCCAAAGTCTGTGACACATAAGACTGTGGGCTGAGATGTTGGCACTTCTCCTCCCTCACTGGAAGCGTTCCATTTTACATTAAAAAAAATAAAAATTTGATGACACAGTCAGGTGCCAAGAAGCAGTGTGAGCTGCCTAGGTCTCTTTCTGAGTCTAACACTAATAATCAAGATGTGTTTATATTTTTGTTACAGGTTTGTGTGGCGCGGGTTTTTTTTTTGGTAGCGGGGGAGAGGGCCGCAGAGGGGGCTCCTGTGAGAGGCTACTGGAAGCTCCCCCGGGTCCAAGTCGGACCCGCCTCTGGTCCAGGCCGAGCCCATCAGTGACGGTGG
>VYZV01002442.1:8148-24863 GCA_013401275.1 Pandion haliaetus | reverse complement strand
TTAGTGATCCTACCAGAGAAACTGTGGGATTCAATAATGCATTTTAAAACCATGGAGAGCACTACACAGAAATGGGTTTTGGTTTTACTGAAGTACAAGTGGACTATAAAATACACCAACCAGTAAGAACTCTGGCTATACTTCCTAGGAAGCTGAAGGCAAAACCCAGCCATCTGTGATCAGGAATTTCCAACCTGCTGTTGGTCTGACACTGATGCATATGCAGAACTGTGATTGTGCTTTTCAGAAAACTGGTCTTGTTTGGTGAAGGTTTAGTTTTCCACTCCCAAATTAGTTATCTGTACATGCCTGTGCCAGTAGAAGGGACTGAAATAAACATCCCTTACAAAAGAGAGATATCAGGAATGCAGAAGCCTGTATTTAGCTCACTATGAGGATGCATTTCCATGTCACTTCAAGGATTATGCATTTGTATTCTGTTTGGCTTGGCATAAGCGGGTGCTTTCCTTGGGTACAAGTGCTAGGTCTGTTCCAGCTGCTTGGATACTGACAGCTGTTGAGCTGTATTAGCATGGCATTCTCCTTCAGCTAACACATCCATAACTTGATGTAACTGAGGTAGATGAGACATTTTGGTATGATACTGCGTTGGTTTATGGAGATATCATGTTCTTTAAATCCTAGAGGATATGAGAAATCGATTAAGTGGCATGGATAACCTTGGAAGAGCTACACTTTCTTGCTGACCTGGTCTGTTCAGCTGGAATAGGTGTCTTACTTTAGATCTGTCAAAGCTGCCAAGTATTTATTTCAGCAAGAAGTTTATTATGTTCTTGCTTGCTGTGGCAGTATCACAGGGCTGGCTGCTACAGTTTGCCAACCTTGCTCATTCACAGGATTTTGTTAGCTGTTCTGGTAACAGCTGTGATATGATAACATCTTTCTTGTGATATAAATGTTCAGTAATGATTAAAGTAGAAGGGCCAAAGTTCTGCTTAGGTTATGACATTGAGTAGTTCCAGCTTTTAAAATAATTTTTACAATTAAATTAAATGGAGTTTGAGTAGCAACTGCAGTGGCTGTGTTGTACTCAAGGCACCAAAATCTAGCTTGAACTAAACTGACCTGTGATTAACTACTGCTGAGGAAAACATTTCTACGCTGCTTTGTAAAATTTTACTTTGGTATGTAAAAGTAGTTTAACTGCTCTGCTTTCCTGTGGTCATGATAATTGTCACCATCCTTGCAGTTATGTTGAGTGTTGTCACGTAGAAACAAGTTTGAAAGTTTTCCCAAACCATGGAAATTAAAGGCTAGTGACCATGATGTACTAGTTTAAGCCAGTTGTACTTTTTGGTTGGAAGCATCTGTGCAGCCAGCCGCTAGCAAGACAGTGTTTTAAATCCTTAATNAGCACTTCTCATAGTAAAACACTAGAATTACTGTGATTTTTTTAAAGCAAAAATGTTTACTCTTAATTTATCAAGTTGGGGGAGTAATTTCAGAGATGAATGTGGTCCAAAACTTCTTTGCTAACTAGTGTATTTTGCTCTTCTAATTTAAGCAATAAAGAGTGAAACTGAGACCATGGAGAAGTCTACCATTAGTTTAAGGAGAAGCAAGCCTTGCAATTCGAGCCTTCTGCTGTAGATAGACCTGTCATTCAGATCAATTATGAGATCTTTAATTTGGACTCTGCAGTGACTTTTATATAATTATGTTTTCTTTGAACTGCATTGATGTGGGTCCCTAGCAAGCATTAAAAAAAAATCTGAAATCTGAGATGCTGTGGTTACAAAGAAAACATTGAGAGCTGCGGTCATGACAGTAATTTCTGTCTCCCTTGATCTCCTGGGAAATCATAACAAATGAACAGAGAGCTCTCAGCTTCTGAAGCAAGAGGAAAGAAGAATCATCATCCTTCAGGGAGCAATGAGAAATGAGGAAACTGCACTCTGTTTTACACCATTAAGCTTTCAGTTAATACTCGGTCAACTTCTAGGTTTATGTGTTTCAGAAACAGTTACAGCAGAAGACTATCAATATTGAGACAAGCAGAAGAAAGCTTACAAATAGGACTCTTGTTCTAATGTTGCAGAACCATCATACTTCTCAGATTTATGTGCTGTATGTTCTGTCTTTCCAATGGTATTAATTTATTGGTGAGCTTCCAACTGGTGTCTTTCTCAGAATTAAGTCTCAAGAAGGTGCTTATTTATTGTCATTGCAGTTATCTTTCCAGAAAATACAACTGTTTAATGTACTGTTAACTCTCAGATCAGTTCCTTTGATGTGATAATTTCAGATTTGGTCCCAGGTGAATTAATTACTTCCTTTTTAGTTGAAACTATTAGAAAGTTGTGTTTAAGGTCCTATGCTTTGCTTTTATAACAACCAAAAGATCAATTATCAAAACTCAAGTCTTTCCCTGCTGAGGCTGTTTCACCAGTATAAGATAATGAAGGTAGTGGTAGTAGAACATAGGACAAGTCTCTGTGGAAAGCTATTTATTTATTTATTTTATAACATCAAAATGCCTGCCTTCTGTGTGTCTTCCAGAAGCAATACAGAGAGGTTGGCTGGGATGTGATGCTCTAACATTCCCTGGAAAAAATATGGCTCCTTTAGTTTTCTGTGGTCAGTATCCAGGTTTGTGTCAGTAACTGGAAGCTCAGGAAGCACTCCTAGAATTTCCTTTTTCCTACAGTAAAGGATATAGCTCATCTAGTATTTGGTATTTGCATGTTTTGTCTCTACCTAGATGATACATGGCCAACTTGCATGTTTGATGGTTTGTCTGTTCTCTACGGCAAACCTAGGCCAACAGCAGGGAGATGATGATGTTCTCTGTGCAGGTACTGAAAACAATGCAAATGAAGGAGTTCTTGTAACATTAACTCAGTAATGTGCTGAAGTAGATTCTAAAATATCTTAAGGAATTTAAACCATCTCTAACTGAATAAAATATCTGAGAGCATAGGTCACAGCAAAGGATTGTGCATATTATTCTTATCTTAGAGTGAAAAATCAAAGAAATACAGATTATTTACCTACCACCACAAGTTAGCAGAAATCTCTCAGAGTACACAAGAGACTGGAGTAAAGATTGCCAGTTCTAGAGGAACTGCACATGCAATTTTTCAAAGGTCTTTGTTTTAAACTGTTGTAAAGCATATGAGGATTAGTTCGGTAATTTGGTAAGTGTTGAGGAGATGAATTGTTTGAGGTGCAGAGATTGCTATGCAGTAGGAAGTCCCTTAATTAATCAGAATGTGACATTATATGGTTTTCTGGTATGAAATGACAGTTTATATAAAGGAAAGCATTTTCTAATACTTTTTCTAATAACAACATTTTTAGGAAACTTAAACCTCTCTAGCTTCAATTCCATTCTCACCTAGCTAAAAACACGGTCCTGATCAGCAAGGAACAGCTTAAGTTCCTTTGTCAGAGTGCTTTTTTAGTGTTTGGCATTATATATATTAAAATTATTTTTGGTATTATTACTGATCTGTAGGGTGAACTATTCCTTACCAGAGAAACTGACTGACTCCCCTATCACAGGTCCTTTAGCAGAAACCATTCAATTGTAGTCTGAAGATAAAGTACAGTGAGTCTCTCTTCAGATAAAAATCCCACTTTGCAAAAATGCTACAGTTTCTAGGGACTACACAAGTTACGGCTTAAATAAGTGATGGTTTTCTTACCAAAAAAAACCCCAACTTTTTTCCTCTTCAGAAAAGATTCTCAGAATTCAGGTGTTCAATTGCTAAAAATTTATGAGGGATTTTAAAGGTTTAGGCATGTGCCTTGAAATGCAGCTGAATATTGGAGATATTTTGTAGTTAATGCTGGTCACAGGAAGGTTATTTTTCCACAGCAATTTTATGCATTATCAGCTCTTTAACTGGTCTGGAATTTCTGCTATCCTTTTAATGCTTTTTAAATTTCATTGGGCGCTGGAAGACTGGTCAAGTACCCAAAGGAATGGAATGAGTAGCATATGTTAAATTCATGGATTTAAGGACACATTTTCCTTAAGATAGAAGTCTGCAGTGATGGAATAAAATTATAAAACTATGTTTTCAGACACTTCAGTCACCTAAATTGGAGCAAGTTGTAAATTCTTATTAGCTAAGGTGGAGTGATCCTAGAGCTACATTTGGCTCACTAATAACAGCCTACTTCTAACCTAGGATGTAATTTTTATTTCTTCCTCTTAATTTCTATTTACCTGATTCTCATTTTCTGTGACTGGGTACTTGAGATAGTACAAGATATTATTGGGGATAAAATTTTTTCTACCTCCTTCCCCACCCTGCCACGCCTAGCTTGTGAAGGCCTGAAGTTTTATTGTATGTCTTAAATAGCACTTTAGCTGCTTTCTCTTCATTATACTTCCATAAAGTATGAGTGGTTGGAATGATAAATTCAGTATGAGAAGTATGCCTGATGTAGAGTCCTTTTCAAAATTTATAGTTGAGCTTTTTATGACCTTTGCACAAAGATTTCGTGTGATACAAAACCACAGAAGACTGGGGGAGCAGTGTTTAGGATAGGTTTCCTAAAATTGCTCAACTTCTAGGTCATGTTTAATTAGAATTCTGGGAAACAAGTAATAAAATAATCATTCCAGTGTTCTGGAGCTTTGCTGTAGAGTATATATTTTCAAAAATGGATGATTAGACTATTAGACTTGAATGTTCTGATGAAGTTTTGGAATGCTGCAGCAAAAGCATGTCTGTCTTTGTATTAGATTGCAACCTTTGTAAACAAATTTGCTACCAAACCTTCAATTTAGATTCAGAAACAGATACACATTCAACACAATGACTTTTGTACACTATATTTAGTTTTTAATTTTCTTTCGTTATGAGAAATACCACCTTACTCCATGACTGGTCTCATTGCCTTGAGGAGAGCTACTCATAGTTCCAAATGTTAGATTAATAATATGTATTTTTGAGGAAATACTTCAGTCTTCTCTATGAAAAAAAAATTGAGGATTATGATAGTGAATACCTATCAGTTGTAAAAAAATTACTTGAGAAAACCCACAAGGAAGCTGGCATGCTGTTATGGGTTTGTGTGGCGCGGTTTTCTTTGGTGGCAGGGGAGGGGGGCTGCAGAGGCAGCCCCTTTAAGAAGCTGCTGGAAAATTCGCCGCGCCAAAATGTCGGACGCGCCAAAATGTCGGACCCACCTCTAGGAGGGAAGTGACGGTGGTAGCGCCTCTGGGAGAACATAGTTAGGAAGGGGGACCGGTAGTGTGGGGGTTGGGAAACCTGAGAGGAACATCTCTGCCGATACTGGAGTCAGTGAAGAAGGAGGGGGAGGAGGGGCGCCTGAGGAGGCTGATGGCTCTGCAGCCCATGGTGAGAAGGCAGGCTGTCCCCCTGCAGCCCATGGAGGTGAACGGTGGAGCGGAGGCTCCCGAAGATGGCCGTGCCTCCATGGTAAAAACCGCGCTGAAGCAGTGTGAGACTGGAGAGCAGCCCTCGAAAAGGACCCGCGCCAGGGAAGTTCGGGAAGAACTGAAGCCCGCGGGAAGGACCTGCACCAGGGAAGTTCGGGAAGAACTGAAGCCCATGGAAAGGACCCACACCAGGGAAGTTTGTGAGGAACTGCAGCCTGCGGAAAGGACCCACGTTGGAGAAGTTGGTGAAGGACTGTCTCCCGTGGGAGGGACCCCACGGTGCAGCAGGGGACAAGTGAGGAATCTTCCCCCTGAGGAAAGGAGCGGCAGAGACGATGTGTGGCGAGCTGACCCAACCCCCATCCCCTGTTCCCCTGCGCCGCCGGGGGGAGGAGGTAGAAAGCACCGGGAATGGAGCTGAGCCAGGAAGGCAGGAGGGGTGGGGGGAGGTGTTCTGATATTTGGTTTCCCTTCCAAATACCCCTGTGTTTTGTTTTTTATTTGATTTGTAGTAAATTAAATGGATTTTGTTTCTTCCCCAAGTTGAGCCTGTCTTTTGCCCGTGACCATAAGTGGGGAGTGATCCCTCCCAGTCCTTGTCTGACCCACGAGCCTGCCTTTGGATTTTCTTCTCATCCCAACGTGGCCAGGGGCGGGGGTGGGGAGTGAGTGAGCGGCTTCGTGGTGCTTTGTTACAGACTGAGCTGAAACCACGACACATGCCTAAAAAGAAGGGCAAAGCTGACTATGAGAAGCAGAAGGCATCTTTCAGAAATCTGAACTGTCTCCAAATGAAGAAGAGGTAAAAGATCACAACTCTGGCAGTTTACATGTGCATTGCAAACCCTTTTTTGACTTCCCATGTAAGTTTGCACATGTACCATGCTCATAATATGTTGTACAGTGTGGCCATTTTTTTGCTGGATTTTCCGGAGATCAGAAAAAATTCATGCAGGGGACTTTCACTTCCACCAGGATAGTCCCTTTTCATGATTGGTGCTGCTGGAAGGCATGGTGCTATCAGAGTACAGCAACAGGTCTCTTAAGAGCTGTCTCACAACTTCAGCAGTGCTGGCCAAGGGGCTCCACAACTTCTAAATCATTGTACCTTGAATTTAAAACAAAACACACAAAAACTCCAACAAAAACAAACCACCCCCTTCCACCCCCAAAATACCCTCAAAACCTCAAAATACCACCTTTGTCAAGAGAAGAATAGAACTTCAGGTAGCTGTCATTCTCCTGCAAATGAAATAACTGCAGCAATGAGTAAAACACAGTAGAAAGTAAACCATACTTCAGGGCTTTCCAGTTGACTTCAGGTTTCTTTGGCTTTGGACCCAATTCAGACCCAAATCAGTCTGATCCTATACTGGTTGGTTGTTTTGGAACTTAAGCGATTCTGCTCTTGGTAGAAAAGTGATCTATGCAGATAATCTTATTATGGCAGAAATACCAGTTTTGAAACAAAGAATGCTATTTTCTACATTCTATTAAGAAATCTTTGTTGTTACAAAAATGATAGCTTTTTTGAGCAAACTCACGCTGCAGTGAGCACTCATAGTGTTGATGTTGCTGTACTATTTCCATTCCTTTTTCTATCTAGAGAGTAAGGTTACTATAGTGGGTTAGCCTCAGTAATTCACACTAAGAAATATATTCTAAATTTTAACTACATATAGGAATTAAAGTTTTTGTTACTCCTTGCCTGTCAACTATGTAAAAGCATAAGAATTACTATACTGGATTAGACCAATATTTCTCAGATGGCTTAGAAGGGAGGATCAAAGGTTGTTTAGTAAAATTGTTCGGAGGAGGTGCAAGAACTGCATAAATATAGGATTATTCATGCAGGTTTCTATGTATATTACTTCTGTAAAGACTTTGTGTGCTCTTGTCCTCAGCTTTGTTGGCTGTATAGTTACGATATTCTCAAAACATTCTCACACCAAACTGAATACATGCTACTGAAGTGCACATGCAAATATTCATTTGCAGAAGTTGTAAATATATATGCCCATGGCATTTTCTCATAGAAAATATTTAATGCTGTGCAAATGGAAAATCCTGATTTGAACCAAATACTTTTTTTTCCACTCTGATCTGAAAGTAATTATCATGTATTTGTTGTGAAAAGACTTGCTTGGCTAAAGGTGGTTAAAGAATAGGCCGTTTTACTCAGTGGCTGGCTTGATTTCACTTTCAGTACATGGCATTTGAAGGCAGCAATGATCATGAAGAAAGGAAATTAATTTTTTTGAAACTGTGCTGAGTAACATGTGTCAGCTGATTAACAATGCCTGTCTGGTACAAGACTTGTACCTGACTTAAAACTCCCAAGAATAGTGTCATTAAAAATACTATGATTATTCCCTTTTTTCAGGTGGTTTAAAAGGATTAAGGCAGTTTGAGCCATATACTTCTGTTCATTAGTAATCCTTCTGAAAAGATTGAATTTTAAAACTGGTGCTCCTTTAGGAACTTTGTATGAATACCAGTTCACACAAAACCTATTCCTGAAAAAAAAAAAAAAAAGAAATGTTTGGTCATGTTTTTGCCTTATAATAGCGGTTCATTGGAAGATACTATGTAATACCAATTCCTTCTCAGTGAGATTGCACCAATGAGTGTTTTGTTGTGACATAACATATTCAGACAGTAAATGGTGCTGCTGGCTTCCCCGATTTGCCAGGCTGTTCGCATTCCACCACCTTCGATGCTTCGATGCTAATTCCCTTGGGGCCTATGTTTTCTCCAGGAATGTTTTCATTTGTCTGTGATAATGGAAATGGTACACAGGGAGCTCAGCAGCAGGAAGCCTCCAGGGCTGATGATGTTCCCCAAAAGCTCAGAAGTTTTGCTGGAATATAATTTCCATAAGCATTCTTAGTTCACATTTGGCTTCTCTGTGGACAGATAATAGTTCATATTAGACATATATGAATACATATTAAAGTTCTTTTCAAAAATTAAATCACTTTCCTGCGTCAAGTAACACCCCTACCTATCTCACCCCACATTGTAGACAAAATAATACTTGATATATTGAACTGTGACATTTTCCTCCCTACTTTTGTACATGGTCAAAAATCTGTTAAAAATTATAGTTTCTTCTGCATCTGCTTATGCTTTCAAAATTACCAGGTGTCTGTATATCACCTTTAGACAACTGTTTTCTTCCTCACCTATTTTTCCTGTGTTTCTCTCTACTTACTCCTCTGTCTCTTCTCCATCTTTCAAAACTGCCAATAGCTACTTTGTAGTTATGTGTTTGCATTTAAAAAGTTCTTAGTTTAAGTGAGACAGATAAATCTGTAAATATTTTGCATTAATAACACATTTTAAGTGTTGACTTTTAAAATTTATAAAATACTACAAAAATAAAACAAAAATTGTATTCCAAAGCCAATTTAGTGTTTTATTAAATATACATTTAATCCTTTCTAAATGAAATTAATTTCTACTAGTTAAAAAACAGTAAATCTGGTTGTTGTTCTTCAGAAGTACAAACATGTACTTTAAATACTGTATACCTGCGCTAAACTTGGAAAATACTCAGTAGAGATCCTTGTAGAGTACTCCTGCTAAATAGTGATACTCAGAGTGTTTTCGCTGTACAGGGTAGCATTACATCTCACATATCAGTGTTCTTACCATAATTCAAAATTTCTGATCTCCTAGGCCCTTTTTCAATAAACTCAGTACTTTTGTAGCTCCTGATGATGTATGCGCATGTATCAAAAGTTATAGCATTCACATGTTTCCTGCATTGCAAGCCAAAATGATTTTATGTCTTTAGTTTTGCCTGTAATTTTTGTAGGATTGCTGATGTTAATATAGCTGTCAGTCTTTGAAATTTAGCCAGGCAAACAACATTCCTGATCCAAGGTACTTATGAATAATTCTTTGGGATTTGGTTAATGGACAGTTTGGAAAACCTTGCTTTTCTGCAGCGCATAGGTTTTAGAGACTGGTTCATTCTTGTGAGATTTGAGGGAGGAGGGGGGAGAACACACACACACACACAAAAAATCTGCAGTTACTCTAGAAACCATGTAAAAGTGGGTAAACTTGCCCACAGTGCACTGACGAGCGTATAGAATAATTTAGGTTGGAAAAGACCTTTAAGATCATTGAGTCCAACTGTTAACCTAGCACTGCCAACTCCACCACTAAACCATGTCCCTAAGCACCACATCTACATGTCTCTTAAATGCCTCCAGGGATGGTGACTCCACCACTTCCCTGGGCAGCCTGTTCCAATGCCTGACAACCCTTTCAGGAAAGAAATTTTTCCTAATATCCAATCTAAACCTTTACTGCCGCAACTTGAGGCCATTTCCTCTCATCCTATCACCAGCCACCTGACAGAAGAGACCAGCACCCTCCTCACTAGAACCTCCTTTCAGGCAGTTGTAGAGAGCAATAAGGTCTCCCCTCAGCCTCCTTTTCTCCAGGCTAAACAACCCCAGTTCCCTCAGCGGCTCCTCATAAGACTTGTGCTCCAGGCCCCTCACCAGCTTTGTTGCCCTTCTCTAGACACGCTCCAGCACCTCAATAGCATTGATTCACTGTGTTAATTGTCCATCTCGTTAAATAATACTAAATTTATTGTTAGCATAAATGGCCACAGTAATCTGGTTAAGATTCTTTTTTAACAGGTTTGAATTTTTTTTTATATATATATATTGGCAGGCTGGTTATGGGTAAAGTAGATATGTAATCTCCGAAATACTCTGGTGCTGCAGGTTCTGACAGCTGTGCTCACTAGGTTGAGGAGGGGGAAGGCAAAGAATGTCTAAATGTGTTTAGACACTGAGTATATCTATATGCCTTCCAATGTGTTGATTACTTGTATTTGGAATACTGAGAACATAATTTTATCAAAAGTCCCTATGTCAGTAGCTGGTTTCTATTGTACAAGTAATGGATCTCCTGTGTAGGAAAAAGATTAATTTAGTGCCTTAAAAAATTTTTTTTTTAATCTTTCTGCATCCTACCCTAAAAAGTATGCTATGAAGAGCTGTGAATTTAGCTTCAGTACTTGATTGATTCATTCTATCTGAAAACTGAGCTGGATGCTCAGAATTAATTTATGCTGGAATTTCACTGCTTCCCAAGTAAAATTACTCAGAAGTGGAGATTTCATTACTTTGCTGTTTTCTTCACAGACTGCTGCTGATTAACCAGAGCTTTAAGATTTTCTTTCTGTGTCTGATGAAGCTATTTTTGCTTCTTCAAAGGAAAACCTGCTGAGGTGGAGTGGCAAAGGCGCTGATGATATAAATGGCACACTGTGTCAGCTCTTACCTCAATCAGCTTTAAATAAACATTTGTTTCAAATTGTGAAACAATTAATGTAAACACAAAGTATCAAATTCAGCTCTGGAATGAGCCAGTGCCTGTCGACTGACTCCAGCTGGTTTATACCAGTGTTGAATATGACCACGATTATGTCTCTTGTAACTGGTGAGGTTTTCAAATGAACCTCCTTTCAGACAGACATTGGTAGGAGATGATCTAACAATAGGAGAAGGGATAAAATAACAGTATTTGGAAAATTAAGCAAGAGCTCAGAGTTGGGCAGGGACCATTGGAAACAATTTTACTATGCTGAGACCTGTTTCTTAGGAAGAGTGGTGAAATGAGGAGGATTCTTCTGACATACTGTTTTAGCTAATATAAAGTCTTAATAGAAGACATTTTGAGAGAGGAATTTTGCAAAGGCAGTTCAGTATAAGAGGTGAAGGATTATGCTCTGTATTCTATATACTGTAATGCATTGGAAGTTTCCACAAGTTTAAAGGCTTTTTTAGGAGAGTGTATAACACTTGATAAGACACAGGCTACTCTGACCCTCTGTAATCAAATGGGCTTCATAGGGTTACTATGCTTTTCTTGACTCCTTAGATCTTCAAAGTTTAGCCATCTCTCATCTACATAGATGATTATTTCAAGGCTGGCTTTAGTTTCCTCTTTCAGCTGTGAACAATTTCAGAATTTCAAACGGGGAAAAAGAAGTATTCAGAAATAGAACTATGAGTTAAAAATGTTTTAAACACGTGGTGCTAGTGACTTCGGTAATAGATGCTTCAGTACCATTTAATAATTCTCTACAAAAATGAACATTACACTTCAATATGGAGTTTCAACCCAAATAGCACTTTTTCATCAGCAGAAAGATGTTGCTCTTGAATATTTTTCACTTCTATGCAATAAGCAAAGCTGGAGTTCTGCATTATTTTTGGAGCAGAGCCCTTAAATTCAGTCACTGCTAAGTGGTAGTGTTTATTCTGTAGAAAACTCTGGCCAGAGCTGTGTCTAGTAAGAACTTTTCCAGTCTCCCAGTTGATCTGTGTTTCAGATGTCTGCCATGCCATTTTGGGAAAAGAGCTATTTCTGTAAGAAAACCACAAAATAAGATTCTTTTGAAAAAAAAATCAAAGAATGCTTTTTTTTAAAAAAAATGCACTACTTCTATCGTCCCACTGGCTGTCTAGTTAGGCACCTTGTTATTACTGCTGTGTTGGAAGTAAAATGGAAGTAAAAGCACTAGTTCTTTTTTTTTTTTTTTTTTTTTTTGGTAACAGATGACTGATTTATGTATATGAGATCAGAAAAATGATGTGCGCAAAGGGTGGGGAGTTAATTTTATTTTCTTTGTCTCTGCCCTTGGGGTTTTATATATGTCATTAAGAGATACCAAAAAAGGATTTAGGTTTATAAATGAAAGGAAGCTTCCAGATTAGCTCAGTAAATTTGGATTCTGAACTAGTCAAGCATTTTCACAGGAAAGGCTTGCTACTTCTGTTGAAAGTAACATGAATGTTGTGAGCCACTGTTTGGAACACCTTCATTTTCCTCAGTCCATCCTATATGCAGTCTGCTCCAGGCAGAAATGTTTGGCTATATGAGTCTTGGAAAAAATGGGATAAATTGGGGGTAATCTTTTAAAATACAGGATTTAATGTTTTTTTCTTGCTGTCTACTGCTAAACTGTTCAGTGTGTAGTCAAACAATTTTCACAATAGTCCTTCCCAGCAATCACTTATTCACTACAGCTGAACAGTTTCATCTCACTTAACTCATGACATATAACTAACCAACTACTTCACGGTGAAGATTGAATTATTTGCTTGGATCTGTAGTTCTGTATTAAAGGCAAATGCACTTCTAGAAAACATCAATTTTATCCATAACAAAGGGAGGTATCCTGAAGCCTCAATGCACAGCCAAATAAACATATTTAAAATTATAACAGGAAGACTCTAACTTGTTCACCATACCAGTACAGTGAAAATGAAATTGAAAGATCAGCTTGTCATTTATGATAATAAGCATATTTTGAATCCTTCATTGAAATAGTACTTCATTTTGCAAGGCTAGCCAAGGGAACTGAAGTTTTGCATATTTAGTAGAAATATCACTGACTTCTAAAAATTTTTTTAAATGGAAAATTGTTACATATTCTCTATGTCCCAAGACATGGCTATATAAATGGAGGTTGTAGGGCTTGAATCTCATTTTGTATAGAGGACTTTTACAAACAAGGCCCTGTAAATTCAAGAATGGTTCAGTTGTGGAACTAAAGTAAGAATATATTTATAAATTATTAATATTAAATTATGTACACCAGAAATACTGCCTTCATTGTTCCGCTTCATATGATGAACATATACATTAGCTTTCTCTATACTGTGTTATCTACAGTACATGATATACCTTCATTGCCACACTTCTTTCTTATTCAGTGACATTTTTCCTTCTTTCATTGAGTTTTATCTCTAGTCATAAAAGGTAATCTATATTTAATATGGCTGTATCCAGCCAGGGGATTAAAAATCTAAAAATATTTTTACTCCAGCATGTGCCTGCAGGCTTGTATGTCATTGCATTCAATGTCAGAGCAGAGAAGGATGTGGTCAGGAGGAAATTGGCTAGTCTTTTGATCAGACAGAATATTACCTGAATCTTTCTAAGAGCTGATGGGGAAAGGTTTCTTCCCAGACCAAATTTGCTTTGCTGAACAAGGCAGCCTACATTAAAATGTTGTTAATGAATAATATCCTGTCTCACAAACCCTTCTCTAATAGCTGTACTTATATCCTAAGGGAGAGTGGCTTGGAAGTATTCCACATTAGTGTCTAAAAAGTTCTATTAAGTGTACTGTGAGCTCTAGAAATTTACTTATAGAATAGAAATGAGTGAAGGATGTATAGACTATTTATCTCTCATTAAACTATGTGTTGAGAAATTAATGATTACTGAGTGCCTATACTCAGCACTGGTCAGGCAGCACCTGGCATACTATGTCCAGTTCTCGGCTGCCCACTACAAGAGAGAGATTAAGCTATTGGAGAGAGTCCAACAAACAGCCACGAAGATGGTTAAAGGACTGGAGCATCCCTCCTGTGAGGAAAGGCAGAGAGAGCTGGGACTGTTTAGCCTAGAAGACAGAAGGTTCCAGGGGCACCTCATCAGTGGGCATAAATCTCTGAAGGGAAGGTGTAAAGAAGATGGAACCAGGCTCTTTTCCATGGTGCCCAGTGACAGGACAGGAGGCAGTGGGTGCAAACTGAAACACAAGAGGTTCTGTCTGAACATAAGGAAATGTTCATTTTTCTTCTTCTTTTCTTTTTTTCTTTTTTATTTTTGTGTTCTGATTTTTTTTTTCTTTTTTTTTATTTTTCTTACTGTGTGGGGGACTGAGCACTGGAACAAGTTGGCCAGAGGTAGAGTCTCCATCCATGAAGATGCTCAAAAGCTGTCTGGACATGGTCCTGGGCAACCAACTGTAGGTGACCCTGCTTGAGCAGGAGGGTTAGGCAAGATGACCTCCAGAGGTCCTTTCCAACCGCAACCATTCACCAATTCTGTGAACAAAAGCCTTCTTTCTGCACTGTCCATTAGGATTGTTGCAGGTAATGTTACATGCTCAGTTAAGCTGATAGACTGTCAGCTTCAGTACATCAGGCATCCTCATTTCATTATCTGGTAAGACTTCTGCACGTTGTCTGTACTGGTGGCAACATGTCTCACTGAGCTTTATGATGCACAGGGAACAGAAGTTTGGGATAGGAACAAAAGTGCCTGATGCAGGAATGCTGTAATCCCGGTGAAGTTCTTTGTGAGTACTTATGGTAAAAGTTTTATTGTACAAAAAATTTTTAACAACACTTTACTTGAGGCTGAAATTCTACATCTCCTACAACAAATACGTACTCAGTGTTTAACAGATTCTGCGTTTTCTGCCTTTAGTGATTCCCAAGTTTTACTTTTCATGTCATGTAGATTTGTCAGTAGAATTCTGAAAATATTGACTATAATTGAGGCAGCTGTGAACAAACAAAAAATCTTGTTTGACCTTGTGAACATAAGTTTAGAGATGTAAAATACCATTTTGGTGCAATTGCATTTATGGTGTGGCAAAATGTCCATTTCCATTTTGAAGTGTAGACTAATTGTATAAACAGGTATGCTTGCCATCTTAATCAGTTTTTACCGTTTTAATGGAAAAAGATCCAAATACTCCGCTTCTATTTTTCTACTTGAATGTCTGTATGATTCCTTGTTATATTTTACTATGTACAATAGTTTTTAATGTTTATTCACTAAACCTATTAATGACCAAAATTGTAGAAGAAAGACTTGAAATGAGGAATAAATATTTTTGATGCATCTTGCTGAAAATATGTGTCTGTATAGATTGTTGTTTTTTTATAAATCCAGTGTAGGTAAAGTACAAACAGTACTGCTTTGAAGAACTGGATTGATTTAAACAATATAACCTTGAAACAACCTGGTAATTCTGTGCATTATCGTGCTTAATGAAATAAATGGTTAACTCGTTGTTCTTCTTACCCCCTGTAAAAATCGTTAGATACACTTGCGAAATGTTATATTTTTATTTATGCCATGGGGCCATGAAAGTCAATCATGCTATTCATGTAAGTGCAATTTTCTGGATTAGTTTCCAGTTATTGGCAGATTAATGCAGTAACTCTACTGAAGTCACAGGCAGTTGCTCGTGGTTGCTCTTGCATGCTTAGCAATAAAGCACAAGTAACAGTGGTAACCAAAGCTCATCTGTTGCCAACACTGATAGGAGGATGAGTGAAGAAAGATAAAAGCTTGAAATAAAGTGTAAGAGATATAAGGGCAGGAGCAGTGCTGTTGTAGTAGATCCTAAATAAAAGGCTAGCAGTTTTTCTGGATGGCCAGATGAATTTGATACATATGGGGCTGTTTCTGTTTGTTGTTGTGTTCCCCACCATGCCAAGTATAGTGAAATACAATCAAAGTAGAAAAGCTATCAAGAAAATTAACAGCTGCCTACAAAAGACACCTGTAAGAAAGCAAGCTGATTTTCTTATATGTGCAAAATCTGTCTGGATTTCACAAAGAACTGGATCTTTCCCAGTATTGTCTGCATTGTTGTGTGAAGGCTTACTCTGGAGTCCAAAGAAGGTTCAGGAAAGAATTCAAGTAGTCACTATTCATTAAGTAGCCTATGTGTAATACCATAAACTTGGTGAATAGATGTTTGAGTGAATAATAATGATTTTTAAATTTTGTTTTTTTCTTTCCCAGTCAGCACCTTAAATCACTACTCTATGCTGGTATGAGCATAAAAGATAGTAGAGCATAACAGAGTTCTCTCCACCTTTCAGGCATGTTCCATGTAGCAGGAGAGAATAAACAACATATGTCAGGATAATCTCTCTGAAGTTGCATATTTAGTTAACCCTATCAAAGACAAAGATTCTTTCACCTACTTTCCCTGAAATTAATAAGAGATGCAGCCCCATGTAAGTAGTTTAAAAATGAGCTATAGAAGTATTTTGCAGTGAATTTTTTCCAAGCATTTTGCTTTTGGGATCATTCAGCCTTGTATGATTTTATAGTTCACAAAAAAACCCCGTGTAATTGCATAGATTACTTGTCTTGAAATGTTACAGTTGTTTTTTACATGCTTCAGTTTTGCTCCTTTTTGGAGGAAGGGCACTTTTCCTGATGTTCTTATAATGATAGCTGTAAATTATATATGCATGCCTGCTTACCGGTGTAGCTAGAGTCCTAGGGTACTGATCTCACTACTTGATATTTGGAATGTGAAAAGAATGCCACTTTTGAGACACTGTTGCTGTCCAAATTCTAGTTATACGGCTGTACTTTATATCACTCTATGTTATCTGTTCTTACCTAGTTTTCATACGTCTTTTGCCACACAATGCATTCTGATTAGGTTCAGTTTAGAAAACAGTATATTGTGATATGCTGTAGAATTATTAAAGAAGGTGAAGTATTTAACATCTATCCATAACAAAGTATTATGGTA
>VYZV01002441.1:27554-68036 GCA_013401275.1 Pandion haliaetus | reverse complement strand
GGTACTTGAATACGTCAAAGTTACAACCTTGTTAGGGACAGATCATTAACTTCTTATTGTGAGGTTTGTATTTACTTTATTGCCCATCAAGGAAGAGGATCAGTTTTAATGGTTTACTTTCAGAGATTAATGGAACCAAATGGATTTTAGACTGCTGTTTAGTCAGTGGCAGTTTATTGGGACATTATCAAAATTGTCCTACATGGTACATGTTGATAAACTCCAAATGTCACCTTCTAGTACTGTGTTGCACATGTTGGTGAATGTGAGGAAATAAATGAACTAGACAGAGCCTCAGCAAAAATAATGATCTAAATGAGACTAATTGTGGCAAAGAATTTTAGAGAAGTTAAGGTCATGGCTATGATGGAAGCAAAGAAATCTTTTTTCCCAATTGTGATGACCTGCTTTATTTTTATGAGCAGAAAGGAGTGTCTCATGATTATCCCTATTCTTTAAAATTTTTCTTTTGTAATGAAATATATTTCCAAAAAGCACTTAGTGCTTAAACATTTTTATTTCAAGATCTGATACAGCATCACACATGTATGACAACTCTTCATAGGTCATCAAAGTTTCCAGTCCATTAAAAAGTACATTTCTGCTATCACATAAACAACAGTGAATTTCCAAAATTATTTTTTAGTACAAATTGAAGGTATTATGCTATATTAAGTAAATGGCACTGCAAGAAACTCTGTAGACTTGTCTTACTGCAGTGCAAAACAGTGGTATCTGTAGGCCTTCTAAAGTCTTATTTTGAAGTCAGGCTTTTATGATAAATATGACTATAAATATTAGCTAGTAGTATGGGAAGGAAGAAGAGCCCAGGGTAATTTATGCTTTCTTTTGGGACCTATTGTATACATTTTTTTGCAGTGGAGGCCCTGCATGGACTGCTCAGAATTTGTTGGCTCCACAGTATGTACTGTGAGAATTGTCTCCCTCCAGTAGCAGAAAAACTGGCTTATGTTATCCTAATACTCCCCCAAGAAGAGGGTCTAAGAGGAGCCCTGTGGCTTCTGTTCTATCCACTAACTTGATTGCCTCACATACACTTTCTTCACTTGATCAAGAGGTGACTTGAGGAGCCGTAGGTCTTGAACAGAAGGATTGATATCCAGACTGCCAGTCTTTAGGGTATGGTAAGTTCCCTTCCTCCCTGGAAAAAGAGGAGATACTGCATTTTCTGTGCACAGGGTAGCAAGTTCTATCACAGGTTTGCAGGACAGTCCAGAACACATGGGTTCGAGCTTCTGCTTTCTTGTCTCTGCCCTAACCCTTACCTCCTCTAATCATCAACCAAGGCTTTGGTTTCCTCCGGTCATCAGAGTGGGGCAGATACCTGTGGGGTCTACAACTCTGAGAACCTGCTAATCCTTAACAATTTCATAGTATAAAACCGCTGCCAGAGCAGGAAGAGTAAGCATGGAGATCATCTGCATCTCAGATGAGAGGGGTTGAGATACAGGCGGGAAAAGGGCTTTAGCCATTTTCCCACACAATGTGCTTGTCCCATGTGACTCTAGCTGCTGCTCCAGAATTGTGTGGCATCACATCTGCTAGCCTTGAATGAATAACCTGGGTACACCTGGACTTTACAAATGACATTAAATGCCCTTGCTTAAGCAACTGAGTCAAGCACAAAACATGCCCAAAGGCATATGGATAGCCAGTGAAATATCAGGGAGAACTCCCAAATCTCAACTAAATCTGTGTCTGCTGGCCATCCTTTCTTGTTGCTGTGTTCCTTTATCTCATTTACATGTGCAAAATCCATGGATTGGCCCCGTGTTTTAAAATGTGAAATGATAACAAAAATTGATTATTAAAAGAAAAATTGTTTCATGAATGCATCATAAAATTCTGATGTTCAGGTTTTGGTCTGTATTAGGTGGGGGTCCTTTGTCTTTATTCATGACAGGTACTGTTGAATCACTTTTTTTGAAGACAAAAGAATTATCTGAGGTTTGCTTGTGAAGTTCGTGCCACTTTTTTTCATTTTAGGCAGTAGAGGGTGAAAGTGGTTTGACCCAGAGTCCATGTGTTCTTCATTTCTAGCCACATAGTTCCACTTTAATTGCACAAACTTGAAAGTCCCTATTTCCAAGTCTAAACTCAGTCTCTTTCTAGTCCCTCATCACACTCATTGGCCATATCCTGCTGAGCTCCTTGAACTTTTTGAGCATCCTTCATAGGATTCAAAAGGAAGATGAAATTCTGTGGTGGTGAAGGTGAGAAGGCGGTGTAGTCTTCTTTCCAGCTTTGTATATAAAGAAGGCCATCTCTGCAAATGGGAAAAGTCACAGTATAGTTCAAAATTGATCTGTCAGAGCATCCAAACACATTCTAACCTGAATGCTCTAATAGTGCTATCCATGACATAGGAGCAAACCCAGCAAATCTGAGAGTCATGGCAGGCATCTGCTTCTCTATAGCGATGGCAGTAAGGGTTAACTAGAAGGTGTCTTAGGTCTCACTCCTGTCACCAGAGGTTCTCATAAGCATTTGCTTTTAATGGCTGCTTGCCTCAGTGAGCTGCAGTATTGCCAAGGTCAAGTGTCCTGAATGTATGCATATAACAAGGTTTGACTCAAAGAAGTCAGCTTAAATAACTAGTTTTTAACTGAGTTCTCTTTCTTCCCTCCATTCTTGTTTCTGAGATGGCAATCATGCTTTCAGGTCTTTCCGCAGAACAGTGGCATTTTGCAAACAATTTTTTAAAAACAAAAGCTGAGATTCTGATACGATGTCTGGATTCCAGTAGCTAGCATTTTAAGAACATCAAATGTGGTCTTGGTAGAAACACTAGAATTTCCAGCTAGGAAATTTAGACCTGCAAGGTATTGGGCTATGCTGGCCTTGAAAGATGTGAAAGCAGGATAGCAAAAGTGGCCTACTTTATAGAAATGTGATTGTCAAAGACACTTTTCTTCATATTAATTTACAGAAACTCAAGAGCTTTTGATGGAGGAGCAGGGGAGAGGGAAGGGAAAAGATAGTGTGAGGGTAAATAAATAATGGAATAGTTAGAACCTCCAGTGAGGACTGTAAAGTAGAGAATCAAACCAAACTTTTGCTATCAGATTTCCATTGGTGTTCATGGTATTTTGACAGAGAAAAAAAAAAAAAAGGGATCTTAGCAGTAAACAGATAGTAAGGGAGGTTTTGAGGAACAACTTGAAAATCTGAAAATACATTAATTTAAAACAATTTTCACTACTCCAAACTGACATATGTACAAAGAATTCATAAAATAAGAGAGACCTCTTGAGGACTAAGGATGAATTCCATTAGCTCCGTTCTTAGATGTCTTTTATGCATGTGTAACTTGCTCACCTATTGGTAAAACAAAGGAAAACATTCCTAAAGGGAAGCATTCCTAAGACCTAAGTCAAAACTGATTTTACATCCCTTAGGTGGAAAGAAAGTACATTCACAGCCAAGTGACTGCTTCATACACAAAATTTTGAAGCATGCTTTAGAAACCTGCTACTTATAAAACACAAGTCCTTAAAAGAATTAATTCTGAAGTATCTCAAAGGTGAAGACATAACACATCTAGACAGTAAGAGAGTCATTTAAGCATCAGACTCTGTGTGCTATTTGGCTCAAACTGCAATATCCCAAAATTCAATACTGCAAGTGAAGTAACTGAGTCTTTTGAGGAAAATAACAGCATACCAACAACATAACTTGCAATGTCTGGAACCACTTACAAAGGAAATAAAAGTGCTATTTTTACCTTGGCATGTTTAAAGATGCACATAATTTTAAGATCTTCTTTAGCCTTCTAAAAACTTTGTTAGCACATGCTCATCATTTTTATCCTGCAGCAGGACAGTTGCAGGTAATTTTTGTCTTTTTCTAGAATGTTGTAAGAAGAGTGTAGTATGAGGGTGTTGACTGTATTAATCTTATTTAAAAAAAAAAAAAAAAAAGGGAGGAAAACTCCAAAAGGTACTTGGAGCTTCTCAGAAATAAAATAATTTTCTTTTACGGAAAAGGGAGGTCAAATTCTGGACAGGTTCCAACCTCAAGTTAAAAAAAGTAACAACTTGACACAAAGATGAATGGTCACAGATAAAAATATGTCTGGATATGGGGAGAGAAGGTAGATAGTAGGGGTTTATTTGCAATTAATTTTTTTTCTTCGGTATTTTAGTATTTTGCTTAAAGTGATAGGATGTTTGTGATTCAATTACAGCAATGTCCTTTTAGATGCAGAATCAAGATTATCTTCAAATCTGATCTCTTTTTTTTGAGCATTCCTGTTCAGACAAGGTATACAGGTAGAAGTGATGACTGTTATCCAGCCAAGACCCATCACTTTCTCAGTTACGTGGTTATTATGCACGGCCTGTTATTTCAGCCAAACTCTTCTGCAAGAATTCCGTTTTTATGCTGTAAGCATTCTTGATCTTTAAAGAAGTAGTTCTTTTATATGTCAGAGGAGAAGAGACATCATTTAGCACCTTCTTTTGTCTTAATGGTTTACAATCAGACAAGTTTTCTTGTTCCATAGGCAGCAAATTGAGGCTGAGAAAGATTTGTAGGGGGAGCTTTGAAAGCTCAGAGACACAGGCAGGGCAAAAGGGCGTTTAATGCTTCATAAATTGCTCCTGCAAGAAAAACTAGTGATGTAAAGTAGCGGCTGTACCCCTGTGTTTGGACAATGAAAATTAGCCCTACACTGAGGCAGGGCGCACCGCCCTGCCTGTCGCTGCCGCTGCTCAGGCTTGTCCTTTAGGCACAACCCTCTAGTGGAACAGGGTGGGATTTCAGTCGTATGTGGGAAATGTCTCCAGTGCTGCTCGAACAGCGTGACGCGGGGGATGCTCCCCCTGAGACCCCTCTGGTCACACCGGAGCTCTGACTCCCTGAAAGGCCGTGCAGAAAGACAGATGTTCAGCACGCAGCTGTCCAGGGGAGCATTTCTACTGTGTTCCTTGTGGAGCGTTCCCAGCAAGCCCACTGGAACCCCATGGTTTGAGGTCTGTGAGGTGTGCTGCCCTCTCGGATGTCCTGCCTCCGCCCGGTAGCTCATATCACGTCGAGGATTACACATGGTTGCTCTAGATTCCCTCATGAGGCCCAACCTGCTTTGCTGTTGGTTTCTGAGTTTTGGTGGCCATTCTCCTTGTGTGGAGAAAACAGAAAATAGAAAACTTTTGTTAATCTGAATTCCTTGTAAAGTAAGTAAATAAAAATAAACTGCAGAGATCCCAAGATGAAAGAAAAATAGAAACTAAGGGTTTTTTTTGGGGAGGTGGGTGGAGGGACGTCTTCAGGATCATGAAACTGGTTCCTTTTAAATTCAGATTGTCAGCAGCTACTTCTTTTGACTCCCTTCTCCACAAATTTCACCAGATGACCTTTTCACACTATGATGGCATCTTATTTTGTTCCTGGAGTGGCTTCCTTTCCCCAGGTATCAGATCTAAAGAAACACAGAATTTGATGTACACAGATCAGTTGCTTTCAGGAAAGAATTGTTACCACTGACTGGCTGTATTAGCTGCTGATGATTAAAAGGGATTATTCATCCCATTAGAAATAGTTGGGAACTAAAGAAAGAAGTTTTATTTCTCCCAGGCCTTAGGCAGTTAAGCATTTTGCAAGAATACCTTTAGGAATCCATTGCTAAGCAATAAGGTATTGGATATAAATGGACTGACGTTGTACACGCAAGGTTAATTTGCAAAGGAGGAAGATGGATTTGGGGTTAAAATAGAACATAGCAGTTGGAAAATCCCTACTTGTCTTTCTTCTGTCATTCTGAGAAGCTAATATAATTTGTTTTGTCCTAGGTCACTGTAAATTTATGGTAATGATAATATACCTGCATGTTGAAATCTGAGTGCAATTATGAATGAAATATTTGGTCCTGGGCTAACTTGAAGCTCTGCTGCCAAATACAGAATGTGCACCAGGTAGCTGCAGGGAAAATGCAGTCACCGGCGCTGGGATTGCCTGTCTGATAACCCAGATGAGAGAGGACCCACTTGGGCACTGTGCTGGAGCTGGAAAGGGAGCCTGCTGCTAAGGAGGGGGGGCATGCTGCCTCTCAACGGTGTACCCTCTCTGCTGTCACATCCTAGCAGTACTGGTGGCACATGCTGGAAGAGGGCACAAATGGCTTCTGTCTCGTGACTGTTTCCCCCTGCTACTTGCCAACTGTGGGCCAGAAGGGAAGGGGAGAAGGACTGGTATCTGTGCAGGTGGGGGTACAAACCAAGTGGAGGCATGGAGTAACTTTCCTTGCTGGCCCTGAAACCAAGATAGACTCTGGCTGTGCAAGCAGCTGCACCTCTGCTGTTGATACTATTACTCCTGAACAGATCAGTGCTAGCACTAGTTGTTATCTGTCCCAAGCCTCTGTTTGATGCCCACAGCTCTTTTTCCTCTTCAGGTGGGATACTCAGTCCAGGGTTGTAGAGGGCTTTGCCTCTCAGTCTAACTTAAGTCAGTATTTTTAGATTTCAAGGAAACCTTGCAAAGTAGCTATGCAGTTTGTTCTTGTCATTCAGGGGATGTAGAAAGCCAGACTCTGAGTACCTATGCTGTCACCCATAGAGGTGTAACAATGAAGCTTCTGACATAAGTCACCCATTTTACAGGTAGGTCAGCAATCAAAAAAATGCAAGAAACTTGGTCAATGAACAGACTTTACAAATGAAATGTACAGCCAGGCATGACAGTTAAAATTAATATTTCAGCATGACCTAGCCACCTATATATTTCATTAAGCAGAACTTGTAAAGGGCCTTGTGGAAGCACCATCTGCTGATTTCCAATAAAACTGCAAATGCTGTGGAAACTTTCTGCTGTTTGTTCTATGTTGAAATGGGCTCAGTGCTAAATGCTAAACCCAAGGCACTTCCAGCTTCGATCCAGATTTGAATCGGAATTAGTTGTTTATGTTGCTCTGTAGTTTATGGAGTGCTTTTCTTTCCTATGCAAGTTAGTGGGGAAAAACTACTACAACCTGAACTTCTCCTCTGCGCTTTCCAGACCGTGTGACGTATCATTTACAGGATTGTTCCTGGTAGTTTTAATAATGACTCTTCGTGATATTTATAAACATCTTAGGAGATTCCACTTCCTGATTACTTACATGATAATTATACAAAAACAAACCACCTAGGTCTAGCACAGGGCCAAGATACAGTATGCCAGCTGAATACACTAGAGTCAAAAAGCAATGACTCATTTACAGACCTGTTCTCCACAGTCATTTATAAACAAAAGGAAGAAACATTGTCAAGGAAATAGTGGTTGAATGGATTTTCATAATCCTTTCTAGGTAGAATGACATGGAATACATTAAACCCATGTAATGTGAATCGTGAAGGGGGATGTGATATTTTACTCTACTGAATCATATGTGAGAAGAAGCAGGGCATCCTATTGCAGTATCAGATTATATGTGGAGAACTCTCCTTCATCTTACAGGATTTGGGCTGAAGAGCTCAAGAGCAGGACATGCCTTATGCTTCAGAGTTAATGAGCATACTGTAAGTAATGGTGAGAGCTGCCTCATAACACTGCAGAATAATTTTACAGAGAAGGTAAAGCATGACTGTCTTCCTCAGACTAGTTGTATAAATAAAGTTTGTGGGACTACTCACATGAGTAGAGTGAGAAATATTTGACCCATGATCTTACATATCAAATATCTTTACATATTATTAACAATCTATAAAGTTGGACATAAAACTGTGACTTGTTAATGCCAAACTTATGTCATGTGGAACAGGAAGAGAAAGAACAGAGTCTTTCCTGTATCATTTTTCAAGACCTTTTTCAATAAACTTGTAAGTAGTCCATGGCCATAGGTGCAGATTATAAATTAGCTTGGAGGCAGGTGTTTCCGTGGCTGCAGGGAAACTAGTGCCAACGTGTATTCACAGACCATATCCACAATATCCACACTAAAAGTATGTGCCAGTGCTTGCAATAGACAACAAATGGAAGCAAGGTTATGATGCTGGAACAAATTTCCTATCTACTGAAACTAAAACTGGAACCATAAATACTACAGCTGGAAGATTATTTTTGATCTCTGCCACCATTAAGATTCCCATCTCAGATGTTTTGCTTGTAATAGTTCTGTTTCGATATGTAAAAACATGAAAGAAAATGATTTTTCCTTCTCTTTTATTTGTTCCTCTCTCTGTCTCTCACAGACATGAGTATAAAGAGTAAAAGAAAGGAAAGAAGTTTCAGTTCTTTATCTGGGACACAGAAATGACAATGCTGAGTGGGCTGGTGCCTGAGTGCAGTATACTATCTCTGACAAAGATCACCATCGCCAGAAGCCTCTGAAAAGGACCGAGAAATCCCAGAGCAGACAAATATGGAATAATGTGACCACAGGGAAGATTCTTCATTGTGGTAGTCAGTTAGCCGTCAGCTCTGTGTCTGAAACATGCATTGATGTTCTCGCTCTTACAGAGAGGGGGTCTGTCTGCTACATGTAACTGCGGTGGTTTTGACCTGTCACAGAGTTTAAGCCTTTTGAATCCCACTAAATTCTTTGCCTGGGATTTTATATTGTAGCAATGATTTTGACACTTAAATAAGCAGGTCTTTTCATCACTCCTAAAAATAACTTGTATTTTGATGGAAATATGAATTAGAAACATGTAATTCGGGACCACAGCCGTTTAGATTCTTATCTCTGATCATTTCCAGCATTGAATTCTCCAGAAAGGAGTGTGGAGAAAGATATGATGTATGGCACAAAGTGTTCGGAGTATTAGTTGGAAACATTTGGAGCTCTGTGCCTTAGTGCTGCTTTTTTGGCACCATGTGCTGCCCGGGGTGGCTGTGTGCCAAGGCTGTGATGGAGGGAGGGAGCAGGGGAACTTCAGCCCCACTTTCTGTACCAGCAGTCCCTTGCAGTGTCCCTAGTGTTCCAGTGGCAAGTTAAAAAGGTCCTTCCAAAGGCAAGTGTGCTGTCCTCCTTGCCAGCCTGTGTTCATGTTGAGGCAGTGTCTGAAGGTGGTCAGAGGCTGGGCTGCAGCAGGGTTGGGTGACACACCTGTGGGAGGGCAGACGCTCCTGGATCTGTTGCCTTCCTTGGTGAGCAGAGAGTGCTTCCCAGGGGTGCATGAGCCACAGAAATGCCACACTTTGGGGCTATGTTATAGGAGTGTTTCCTTTTTAATATTTAAAATGGGTTGCCTTTTAAATTTGTCTCCTTGTTGTTGTATGAGGACAAAGGGTAAATAAGATTATTTTTGTTTGTTATGGGATTGCCTGGTGACCATCTGTGGGCCTCATTGTGGTATCCATTGTTCAATTTTAGAGTAATACACAGTTCCTAATTCTCATATCTCAACATCTAAATAGACCAGACAGATGAAGGGTAAGAAAAGTGGCAGAAAATGCAAGCAAAATAGGAGTATTCAATTTACATCCTTCATACCGTTTTGTTTTACGGTGTATGCTTGCACTGTGGCTGCTGGTTTTATTTATTTCCAGGCTAAATAGTCCTAACATTTTAAGACTATGGAATACTTCTCATGGCTGTAACATGCTTATCAGCTGTCTCCAGTCACTTTCTATTTCTGTTAAATCCTTGCTTAGGTGGAGTAATCGGAACAGAACATAATATTCAACATGAGGGCATACCACTGATTTGCATAACAGCATTCAGATATTTTCAGTATTATTCCTTATTACTTGCTGACCAAGGCAGCTGGAACAGATGTTTCCCCTGAGCTGTACACAATGATATCTAGCTGTTTTTCTTGAGTGTATAAGCAATGCAGAAGTGGTTCAAATTATACTTGCCATTGTACATCGCTTCCTGAATTAGTGTAGTAATATTATTTATTATCTGCTCATGCTCTTCCAAAAAAAACCCGCTTTTCACAATGGGCTATGTAAATGGGGATGGTGGAAGGCTTCCTGTCTGTAAGACTGCAAAAATCATGCCTTTTTGATGAATATATTATTAAAACTTTTCTTTGCTGAATTTTTGGACATGGAGAAGTTTTGAATAGCTAGGAATGGCTGCAGAGAGCCAAGGCTTGGGAGGTTGTGTAATTACTACATACTCCTCATCTTTCATAAGACAGGCTTCTCTAGAGGCTGCAATTCTGCATGAGCCGAACACTTAGGCTTGGTAACTGACTTCTGCCACTTCCCTTTCCCTTTTCTGGAGCTCTGCCTGGAGGATAGTCAGCCACACTTTCTGTAGTGACTGCTAAGGGTGACTTTCTTACGACCCTTTTTAAACAGACACTTTGGGTAGTTTTAAATGTAAATAATTCAATAGACTCTAGCCAGCAGCTCCTAAGGCTAATGCAACCATATCATCTTGTTTGTAAAATAACAACCAAGCCAAATGCATTCAGTCCTGAGGCTTTTGCCATGATGTACACATATGATTTAACAACCTCCCCCACCAGAATGATGCATAACAAAACAATAGCTAACACATAGTGGTGGGATAGTTGTATCTGCAGAAATCTAGAACACAGAGTTTCCCAAGTAGTATAGCACAGATAACAGTTGTCACAATATTTGTGCTTTTAATTTTTTTTTGAGAGTAATTTTGTGTTTGAAAAGGATTTATCGAGAAAGTGAATATTGTTGTGTTGTGTTTTATGCCTTATTGTCAAGTAAGAATCAAATGTTGACTACTGCACCTGCACATACCCTTTATTTTATGTTTTGAGGCATGAAAAGGAACAATTCTGCAGTATCCCATATTGAGACGTATGGAGCTGGCTTCAAGGCAGTGCAGACCTGTATGAAATGAGAAAGTTTGAGTGCTTTGTGAACTTTTATAGAGGATCAGAAGAAAGCTGTTTGGCACAGGTGTTTCTGTAATTGTGATACACTGGAAAAATTCAGAGTGTTCAAGGGCATTTATGCTGTGGCTACAGCTGTTCTAACTCATACTTCTTCATGGACGATGTGGTGTTTTAGTGTTAGCATACTTGGTTGTGTAATATAAAACAAGTAGGAAAGGGAATATTAGTTAGACCAAGGTGGTGCTCTTTCTTTTTTTCTTGTTTTATGAGGTTTTTATCCCCTCTCATAGAAATGCCACTGGCAAAAACTGTGTCATGACAAAGTGACTGGGGTGGAGAATGGCCAGATATCTATCTTTGCTTCTCCCTGCTGTTAATCTTCATGTGCCACTTGGTTTCTCTGCACTAGGAAGCATAAAGCACAAATGCAGAGGGACAGACCAAGGTGGGTATGTTTTGAATTTCTCCTGCAGCACTGCAGTATGGCAGTGTAAGTCATTCTTTTGCTCCCTGGCTTGCAGTTTGTTCCTGTGTATTTAAAAGAAAGGAGGTCTTGAACTCCAAGGTGATTGGGTTGCACAGAACTGGTTTCAGATCTATCAAGGTTGTACTGTGTGCATCTGCTGATCAGAACCCATTTCAAAACAGGCACTGGCATCATCATTGCTGCTGTTATCTAACCTTTCTGTATAGGGCAACAGGTTTATTTCACACAGAGAATGAGGATATGGTCCTTGCCTACAGGAGAGTCCAGTCAGTGCTGGAAAAGGCGTTTATGCAGTCTACTCTCTGAGCTTGTAGTCTGCTGCTGCTGGGATGGGTGCTGGCTCAGGAAGACCTGTCTGAGTGGCCAGTCTGATCCTCTACCTAGCTGGCTTCTCTGGATGATAGTGAGGTTATTCTGCAGTGTATTAATCCTAAAATGAGATTATGCATCTGTAGCCACTTAGGCATTTCCACAGCAGTTTGAGAGAAATTTAACAGTGGGTGGTAGACTTTATTCCTAGTAGGTCTACGAACAGTGAAGCTACTGAAATATACTTTCTTACAGAGCAGTATTTTGTGGTTAGATTCCCTAGTGTCTAACAAGTTACAGACTCACATCACAGCTTTTCCAGGGACACTGATAGGAGCTATTTTCTCATTCTGGCTATCAGTTTTCATGAAGCTCAAAAAACTTAACATCTCTGAGAGTAACTCCCCTCTGCCATTTTGGCTAATTAAACTGAGTCATGCCTTCAAAAGCTTTGAAGGATGGCCAGAGTCAGTGAGAGAGAAATACACAGATGCATAAGCACATACACAGACACACACATTCACAGAAGGCTCACCATAACTAGGTAAATAAGCTCAATTTTGCTAGAAAAAAGGCTAAAAATATAAAAAGGGAATGAGGAACAAAGTTGGTGAAACTAATAGGGGAAACTCTGTAACATAAACAAAAACTTAGCTTTAGTTAGACCTGATTTCCCTGATGCTTCTAGTTCTTTTTTCATTAATCTTGATGTGTCTGTAATAATTTCAGTGTCATTCATTGTCCTATTCCCAGTGGTGTAAGTGAACAGTGAATCAGACCCAGTGGGATGAACAGAATGTCTCTTGGTAAGGGATTCTGCTGTAAACATCAGCCATGAGACATACAGGAAGGATACATTTTTGGACAGTTTTAATATAAAATCCACCTTCATTTTGGATGCCAAGCCTTTTGCAGGAACTTCAGTGGAGTGATGCCAGTTTATGCCAGACACCAAGCAAATGAAGAGCTTTTGCTTACCAATTCTAACCTTCACTCTAATTGTTTATCATTTTCATTATACCTAGAGTGACACTTGACGGACTTCATATGATGGTTGGAATTAATATAATCTGATTTTTATTTCAAAAAGTTAGATGTTTAGTATGCGTTAGATGGCTAGCCTCCTGAGGGAGAGAAAGAGGAAGAGGGCAGCCATTTTAGTGATAATTTCGGGACGGAAGAAATTGCACTTCGGAGATACCTTTGTAGGCAGCCTAGACTAGTAACTCAAACTCGATACACTGTATTTGAATTGCTAATGTGAGGTGAGATGAATATTACCTGGACCCTCTGCTGACACACTTGGACTATGTTGAAAAGGTCTTACCCAGAGATTGCTGTGCTTAATATGGGTTAAAACTTCTTACCACTTATGAAATATCTACCTATTATCATGTTCTTGGAGATTTTATTCCTTTTCAAAGATTTGCAAGTTGTTGATGATGGAAAAATTCCTGTTGTTGGTGTTGGTTTCAATAGGAAAATGTTCATGGCATTAGCATGTTTTGCTTCTCATATATCTATATGGTAAATTGAGTGATCACCCTTCACAAGGTATTCATGGTACCCAAATGTTTCTAGAGTTCTATTACATGTTATGGACACAAATTACTGTGTATTACTTTTCCCAAAGAACAGTTCTGAAGTGAGGAAACTCTGAGAAACTGTTTTTTGTCACAGTATTGTCTCTCCTTTTAACAATGTTTCTCATTAGATGGCTCCATCAATCTTATAGAAGGGTGATAATATCTTATCACAACCCACAGAAGGTAACATCCATCTTCCGTTTCTGTCTCATGATTCATACCACTTGTATTTGCAGTTTCACTGTGGTTAGAGGTTGACAGATATAAAACTGGACCTTTTCTAAAAAGGTAGTGAGTGTTATTATTTACTTAAATAGGACAGAATGATATTTTGTTTATTTAATAGGCATTTCTTTTATCAAATCTCCTGTATTTTCTCTTAAAGGACCATACGGATAATCAGGTAAAATTGTAAGACCACTTACACACAACTTACAATAATTTAACAAAAGTTAAAAATAATAGCATATAACTTATTAAGCCTGTAAAAACCACAGCAGACTGGTAATCTTGCTGCGGATGATAAATTGAACTTTTCCATTTCTACTACTACACTAATAAAGAGGAAGACTTAAGGACCAGCCAGTCTATATGGGTTGAATATTTTACTCTTTCCTGGACTGGAAATATGTTATTTTCTGTTCTTATTCCTTTAGCAGACACGCATATAAAAAGGCTACCTCTTATTTTATGAACGTATGGTCGGTGCACACATCTGTTCATTTAACTGTACTGTACAGTTGTCCTACAGCTGTCTTCGGGGCATTACATTAAAGCAAAATCAGTCCTGCAAAACTAACTTACTCCGTTTGCCTCTTTCTTCTCTCTTGAGTTTTCCTCATCTCCTGTACCTTCTTCTAGACTTACTGGATTATTTAAGTTCATTCAAAGTTGAACTTCATTGTCAGATGTTTTTTGCGTGCCCCACAATAAAAGTATCCTGGTGTATTTTACATCCAGATGAATATGACAAATTAGCATTCTATTTTGCCCAGTAAAGTTAGGTAGCACTTTGCCTATAATGATCTTTTCCTAAAAAAAAAGAAGAAAAAAATGAGAAATTGAACTTAGTATCTTATCAGACAGTAAAATCAAAGCTAACTGCTCTGTAAGCAGGTTTGTGATGATTCAGAGATCTATGTTGTAAGATCCCAATCTAGTAAACAGTTACAATAATACTGAGATATTTGCCCGTGGGCCTTTGAAAGAGATGCAGATGTGGCTGACCTTCCTGTCTCCTCTTGTGTGACCTGACATACAAGGAATATTCTGGAAGAATCATTGAAGTGAACAGTAGTAAAGAGCAGAAACCTGACCTCAGAGATGATAAGCATGCTATGAATGCTTTGATAGAAAGGCAGGGAGGCAGACAGAGTTCAGATACAAAGAGTTTCATGGAAGGAAGGCTGCAGGCAAAACTGAAAAGATAATCCAGAGAAGACAAGTAGGAAGAAATGTTGTCAGCATTGACACTGAAGCAGGAGAGAAGGGAGAAGGAGAGAAGCTATATCTATGGGGAATGGAAGGGATACGAAATCCCGATGCTGTGTGTGAGATGTTCAAATTAGGCTGTGAACCATCAGTTGAGTATAAGATAGAGCTTGGGTTATCTGGAGTCCTAGCAGCGTAATTACAGCAGTGGTAGGATATGTTGGCAGGTGTTTTGCCAATGGTGTGTGAGCAAGCAGGATGAAATGAAGGAAGACAGGAATGAGGTGATTCTGCTCTCAGTAGGATTTTATAGTGAGGAAAGGATGATTTTTTTTTTTTTTTCTCCCCAGGTGCACTATTGACAAAACACAAGACCACAAGACATTCAAACAACAATTACTGTTTGGAGACTGCTGGAGAAAAAGGAGGTGAAGATGTCATAGTTCAAAAAGTCAGGCAATGGGAGGGCAAGTGATGTATATTATGAACATCTTACTGAGCCAGGAAAGAGCAAAGGTAGAAATCCAGAAGAAACAAGGCATGGCTGAAGATAATGTTTCTAAAATAATAGTGAAGAGGGAAGTAACTGATGCTTTGCCCTTATAAAAGAACATACTGAAGTAAAGGCTTATCATATGAATTGGGGTCTGAGGAGGAACACTGTCTGCTGAGGCTGCAAATTTCCTTCCATGCATGAGTTTCCTTTCATGCACGTTGGGTCTGAAGTTGTACTTAGAGGCGCCGATTCATCTTGCCTAAATGTGGGTAGGAAGTATGTGTGACAATGCCAAATTGAGGTTCTAAGTCAGGAATCCCATCACCTTCCATTCTTTCTTCAGTCAAACTAAATGAGAGGTTACAGTTAATGGCCATGGCAATGCATTAGGGCCAAGGTGTCAGTTCTGCATGGAGGGGCATGGACAAGACTTGGGATTGTGCATCTACCTGTCATTTATGGACAAGACTTGAGATCATACCTCTGCCTGTCATACTTTATTTAAGGGAGATCTGGATGTTTAAATGTATCTTGTAGTGTTGTTTCACTATAATAATTTAGTTATATGCTTTACTGTCACTAATTTTGAATCTATAATTAATTAGAAATGACCAAAAGACAGTATGTCACTTCCCAAGTTCATAAATGCTGGAAAATATTTTAAATTGAAATCAGCAGAAAAGGGTGAGGGGGAGCACAGAGATAATATGGAGAAATATTTCATGAAGGGGTAAGAAATCAACTACCAGCCACATAGCCACAAAAAAAAAAAATCTGTCCATAGCGAATTACCAGAGTCCTGCATTATTGTTGAAGGCAAGGAAGAATAACTCTAATATTACACAACACATTTGTTTTCACATGTTTAATTAGATTTTGTAGAAATGGAAAAATAATTTGTTTTTATGGAACTACTATCAGTCTGTAACCCAAAACCTCTTTCAATATTTAAATGTTTTAATATAAACCATTCATACTGGACTAAGTAAAAAAATATGTCCAAAATGGAAATAATCCAGATAATATGCTCTGCTTTCTTTTACAAGCCTCAAATAGCTTCCATTTTACTAACAGTTTTATATCTGTATAAATGTAGGTAGGAAATGTTGTAACATAAAGATGTATGGCCACTTTTTACATTACTGAATGGGTTGTATGCCAGCAGTATGTTAGGCACATTATACCTCAGTGTGACTGACTGTGGTGTTGATTTCTTTGTAGAGTCATCAGAGAGTTACAGAAAGCCATCTTCTGAAAGCCATTGAGGATTACTTTGTCATCAGACCAGTTGGATCTCATCTGGACTGCTTGTCAGCAGCTCTCTGCAATCGTTTATTGTGTTGTCACAAGCATAGGCAACCTTTTCTGAGGTTTGGCCTTTAGCTGCTTGTGTAGCATTCTCTGTTAATCCAGTGGAGGATTGCAAGAGTGACGACCTAAACTGGCAAGCAAGTAGAGATTTGTGCCAAGGGGATCATCAAAAGTTAAGGACACAGTAGGCACAATTTTGCAAAACTTTGAAATGTCTTTCTTTGACCAAATCACTGGTCAAAAACTTTTTAAAAATTGATTTAATTAATTCACCCTAAATTGAACATTTTCTCATACTTAATGTAGTTCTGTGGAAACAAGTGATGCTGTTTGTAGGGCCAAATGGAAGTGCTGTAAAGCTGGTTGGTGAGAACTGTGCAATCACCTATACAGCATTCTATAAGGCCTTTGAATTGGGTCTTTCAGCTCTTGTGGGTGACGCAATTGTATCCAAACCCACTGCATGCATGCAGATTCACGTTGAAAAACATGCTTGGAGTCTTGAGCAATGTTTCAGAAAGAGGACTTCCTTCTCCTGAGTGCAAACAGTATTATTGTGTTTTAAGTCACATATCTGACTTTCTGGCAGAGGTCATACTCAGTGAACCTACCAAATGAATAGCTAGAATAGATATTTTTTATTTAGAAGTACAGCTATTGTCTAATTGTCATCCATTCCTTGGGCACATGCAAGGCCCAGCAGTGCTGTCCCAAAATACTATTTTCTTGTCAGTTTGGATTTTCTTGATTATCCTTATCCCTACACTGTATACTAAGATTAACTTCACAAAAACTTAAGAGCCTAAACCTGAGACATTGTTCTGAGAATGTAGGAGTCAATGATTCTCCATACTGCGAAATACCACAGCATATGAGGAACTCTAGATTAAAAAAATCCCATGTTGTTAGGTAGGAGAAGCCAAAGGAAGTGTTTTGGAACATGAGAAGAAAAAGATGCTTGAAAAAACTCTCCATAGAAAGAGCCTTCTGACTGCAGCCATGACTGACTCTGGAGTGTCTGACAGTGATCACCAGCAGAAAGGCTCTCCACCACGTGCCTTGGCCCAGGAGGACCACAGTAGTCCATGCAAGTCACACTCACCAAGAATGGGAGGGCCATCCAAACCACATCAAGGACTGTGACAAAAGCTTCTTAGAGATGCTAAATAGCTCTCAGATCTTTTTATGTCCACATAGTAGTATTGTCTTCCATCCTTCTTTCTCCTTCAAATATTTTTTCCCCCAAACCCTAATGCATCTAATAGCAAATGTTAAACAACCTTCTCTTTAGTTAAAGGTGGGGAAAGGGTAACTTCCTCATTTATCTGATTAGAACAGAGTGGGTAGGAAGAACAGGCAAGCTGGAAGGATATAGTTTATATTCTACTCAACACTATTGTTAAAATCAGTTTGGACACAAAACTTACAGAGCTCTACAGGAAACAATTTTCTACTATTTGACTTATATTTGCAACATCTTTTGAGATCTTTGGGAAAAAATCTCTATTATAAATAATTTGAAGTGTAAATAATGATATTACATTATTACTACATTTGAAATATCTCAGTTGTTTAGGGACATCAGTTTAGAAACACTTTTTCTTTCAAGTAGAAGATATGATTTTGTTGCAAGTATTTCTTTAACTGCTGTATTATCTTCAGAAGTTTTTATTTGTCCTTGCCAGTGAGGGAGATATGATTCATATCATTTTGCGATGTGCTGCTTTCTCTGATGATGTCTGATTGCAAAGCTGGACCCACTTGTTAGCAAGAAGATCACAGAGGATGTTTTCAGCTCCATCCTCTTATTAATCACTTCTTAGTTCTTGTAAATAATCTACGCAAGTATATCCTTAATACGTCATAGACACTCTAATGAATAACTGGCAGTTCAACTTTGAGAAATGTAGCCCAGAAATTTTTATATGTATTTTCTCACCATTGTGGCCCTTTTCTTTCCATTCTATTTAATTTGTCTGAGGCAATTGTTTTGAATTTTAGAGCCTTGAATCCAAACACTTATTTTTTTCCAGTTATTTTAAAATATATTTCCACCCCTAAACGAGGGGCTTATTCAGAGAAACAAGCTTTTAAAAATCAGGAAACATGTATAAAAAGAAATCTATTAAACAATGTTTGTCTGGCTTCCCATTGATATTTTTACTGCAATTTTTAGAAACTGTTGGTATTTTAATGAGTTTCTTTTCCATCCATCTGCTTCTTCAGCTTGATTTTTGCAGAAAAGATATAAATCCTGCATTTATGACATCACAGTTTGTTGCCATGGAATTTACTATGCTATCACAAACACACTGGTATGATTACATGACAGTTTGAAATCAGACAATAAAATACATTCCAAGTGAGAAAACCTGTCTTTAAGTCAAGAAAACATAAATGGGAGAAATAAATCACTCTTCTTAAGTGCTAAGCACCAGTGTGATAGTGCACAGACACAGAATGAGGCATTTTTTTTTTTACTTCACAGAGTTCCCAACCTGATGCAGACAGAGGCATTACGGAGGAGGCTTGAAATATGCCTGGCAGGAATATAGACTTGAACCAGTTTTGAGACTGACAGTTGTTGCAGGTGTGTTAGAGGAAGGAGCTGGTGAAAAAAGACAAAAAGAGATAGGAGAGCCACTGGAGTTAGAAGTATTCCATGGACTTCAGAAGCAAGATGAGCTAAGGAAAAATAGAATTAGTTCATATTTACAAAGGCAAAGCTGCTCCATCAGTGTGAACAAGCGACTGGAGCATGGGATGTACTTCCAGGGAGTTGGAGAGGGCAGCAAAGCAGTCAGAGGAGTCTGGGCAAGGCAGAAGCACAGAGAGAGTCAGTGGATATTAGGGCAGAGGTGTAACCGCAGCTCTGTTGTGCAGACTTTGAAGGGCTGACTGCACCCTGGCACAGAGGGGTAGTGAGGAATTCAAAGGGATGATCACTGCGTTCTTGAGTAGTGAGAATGGGAAACGAGTCTGGGCAAATGAAAACAAAGAGAAAGAGGATAAGGGAGAAAGATTGTGGAAGTTGGTATAAAGAGTGACTAAGGCACAAGTAAGGCTTTTAGTGGCAGAAATGAGAAAGAAATGATAAATGCTGGAAAAACATGAAGGAAAAACAATAGCACTACAAAACAATGGCTACAAAGGGAATTCAGGTAGAGCTACAGAGAACATGAAAACTGTCATGCAGCTATAAACAGGGATAATAAAAGCTTACTGAAGGCTTGGGGTCCTGTTTGAGAATCCCAGAGAGGAAAAATAAGATACTGATTAAAATACTGAGAAGTGTGAAAGCAGTGGATGGAAAACAAACTCAAGCTGCATTTGAGATGATAACCAGGAAAAAGTCAGGGAGGTATCAGTGTGACAGTGGAGACTGGGAAACTAGGGAAGGAGGTGCCTGAGTAACTGGAAGAGGAGCTATGGGACCAGCCACCCTCCCACGGATATAGTGTGATGTCTGTGATGTTTTCTGCTGTGTGCTTTTACTGTTGTGGTGAGTCCTGCAATTCCCTTGGGCAACAGAGTTCCCAACTAGCAAGATAAAAATCTGCTGAGCATTGACACAATTGAAAATATGAGTGGCAGGACAGTACTGTACATATACATTGCACATACATTACCTGCACACACACATGCCAGGGAACAGGGTCTTTCTTCCCTCCTGTTCATTAGTGGGTTTATAACAAGGCTTCTTCCCCTGTGGCAGAAATGTTCCACCTTGGTGCTAGACAACTTTTAGTAGTGCAGAATGATGAAACTATTTGCTAATACTTTTTATGCAGCTAGTGCAGAAAGCTGTAGCCATTTAGGATGAATAAACCAGGCTATTCTTACTTAAAACCTCAAATTGGTTTAAAGCATACAGCCCACTTTTACAGTGTCAGCCCTTCCCCAGCTTTGTGTGGTAGTGGCACTGCCACAGCCGCACAGGGACGGCTTCCTAGCTGCTGTGAACTATTGGTTCACCAACTTAAGCTACAGCGGTGCCAAGTCAAAACAAGGAAGAATCAGATCTGCTGTAACTATAGATTTATGGATTTCTGTGGTGGGACACTGTGCATGCTGCCTCCAGCAGTGGGAAGTGGATCTGCACAGACAGTGTTCAGTTCTTGTAATGCAGCCTTCAAGAGTTATCCTGAAAATTCACTGGACAAGATGCACAAAATTAACTTCCTTTTCTCAAGGATGGTAATACATGAAAAAGAGTTATGTGCTTTATCAATAACAAAACACAGACATAAAGTTTTGCAGGGCTATTGAAATACCTCTGTAATACCTTTTTTTTTTTAAAAAAAAAAAAGGCATTCATTATACTTGGTCTCATGTTAGCAACACATTCAAGTGCTGGCACAAATTGTTATTAATTCCTTTGGTGTTTTTGTAACAACGTTAACCATGATGAATTCATTTGGTACCAATATGGATGTCATAAGTACTTTATCAGATTTCCAACTCAATTCATGACTAATTACCTTTACCATTATTTTAAGGAGTTAGCCAGATGTGCTTATGATAGCATTAAGGTAAACAACGACTGATGCTCAGAGGTTATGATTAGAGCAGATCTACACAATTTGACAAAACTTCATGTGCCTTTCAATATAAAGCACCTGCCAAGCCATATGTGCACCAGATTTCTCAAATTCCTTGTCACTCATTAATGCAGATGTAGCCCATATTTTAAAAGTCAATGTGTAGAAAGATTTTTTTCAAAAACCAGGCAGGCTTCCTCTTCAAAACCCACTGTTATGGGTTTGTGTGGCGCAGTTTTCCTTGGTGGCAGGAGAGGGGGGCTGCAGAGGCGGCCCCTTTAAGAAGTTGCTGGAAGAATTAGCTGCCCCAAAATGTTGGACCCGCGCACCAAAATGTCGGACCCACCTCTAGGCGGGGAGTGACGGTGGTAACGCCTCTGGGAAAACATATTTAAGAAGGGGAACCGGTAGTGTGTGGGGGGAAACCTGACAGGAACATCGCTGCCGATACTGGAATCATGGAAGTGGAGGGGGAGGAGGAGGCGCCTGAGGAGGCTGATGGCCCTGCAGCCCATGGTGAGAAGGCAGTGCTGTCCCCCTGCAGCCCATGGGGGTGAACGGTGGAGTGGAGGCTCCCGAAGGTGGCCGTAACCCCATGGTAAAAACCGCGCTGAAGCAGTGTGAGACGGGAGAGCAGCCCGCGGAAAGGACCCGCGCCAGGGGAGTTCGGGAAGAACTGAAGCCCGCGGAAAGGATCCGCGCCAGGGAAGTTTGTGAGGAACTGCAGCCCGCGGAAAGGAACCACGTTGGAGTTGGTGAAGGACTGTCTCCTGTGAGAGAGACCCCACGGTGGAGCAGGGAACGAGTGAGGAATCTTCCCCCTGAGGAAAGAAGCGGCAACGACGATGTGTGGCGAGCTGACTCACCCCTCATCCCCAATTCCCCTGCGCCGCCGAGGGGAGGATGTAGAAAGCATCGGGAGTGGAACTGAGCCGGGAAGGTGGGAGGGGTGGGGGGAGGTTGTTCTGATGTTTGGTTTCCCTTCCTAATACCCTTGTGTTTTGTTTCTGTTTTGATTTGTAGTAAATTAAATTGATTTTGTTTTTTTCCCAAGTTGAGCCTGTCTTTTGCCCGTGACCATAAGTGGGGAGTGATCCCTCCCAGTCCTTGTCTCGACCCACGAGCCTGCCTTTGTATTTTCTCCTCATCCCAACGTGGCCAGGCGAGGGGGGGGTGTGAGTGAGCGGCTTCGTGGTGCTTTGTTACCGACTGAGCTGACCTGAAACCACGACACCCACAAACTCTGTAACAGAAATTTTTAGTGATCCGCTTGTTTACTGATTGAAATACTGTTGTCATATGATCTACAGGTTTTTTTCACCCATTTCGGTATACCTCTTCAACACAGAAATAACATGCCTAAAAATGTATTTTCACAAAATGGTACAATTTAGGTATGAGAAAGGCCTATCACCTCAAACTATCAACTTCCTGCTTTTGTCAGGTTGTTTCCTACTTTAAAGTAAGTAGTGTTTAGGAGGGTTGGTTCACTCCAGTTTTGAAACACTCCAAGGACCCTAACCACTTCCTCTGGGGAACTATTCCAAAATCTAATATGTCACAATGTCAGTACATAATTCAACCTAATTACTGCATATTTGGTGTTTACATCCTTTGGATATTTGAGGATATTTACCATGGGTGTTGTACTTCTTATTTCTGCAGGCAAGTGGGTGCAAATTTTAATAAATTATTTAATAAATATTGGACAACTTTGTTTACAAATGATCTGGGGAACATCTGATACCTTTTGCTGACTACCTATTTGGGTTATGTGGTGGAAGACAGTTGGGGGGGGCTTGGGAGGGGATGGAGAGAGACTACTGGAGTGGGGGAGTGGTGGTGGTGGAGTGACTGGTTTGCTACATTTAAAAGGGTGTATCCAGCTCATCAAAGAGTGAAGAGGAGAAAAAGCTTCTTTGTTTACCTTGGCCTTTAGTCCTTGATTTTAAAGGTGCAGGAAGCCTAGACTTTGCAGGCTGTCCGACTTGAAGGGACTGTGAACAGAGCCCATCTAGGAACCTGGCCATCATCCTCATTTTGTGCTGCCACACAGCTTCTGTTATGAGGAGTCAGTCAGTGTTTTCTGAGCAATAAATGTTGATTGTGTGAGATAGACAGGAAAAAATTCCTCTGACTAATAAATACCACAGTCCTGATCAATAGTCAGTGGGAGCTCATGGTGATCCAGGACTTCAGCTGCATCTTAACATGTATTATTTCTGCTCACAAAATGAGAGTTATGTAATTTCTTGCACCTAAAGTCTTTAGGTGATCTTTTATCCATCCTCAGAATACCTGGAAGGCACTTTTCCTCTTTGACTGTACCTTGTACAGAACCATGGAATCATATAAATGTTTGGTATAATGTTGGGCAAGTGTATAGGGTGGTGAGTACTGGATGTGAGTACTAAAAGCGAAGGCCATATTTACTTCAGTGCTCTATTGTATTCTTTCAATAATATCCAGGAATTATGTGGCACCCAGTTGGGCTTACATTCTTTGATGCTTTGGAAAATACTTTGTCTGCACTTTTAAATGCTTACGAAATTTAAAAAAAAAAAAAAATCCCACCTTAATTAACTTTACTAGTGCTTTTGACATACTAATCTGTTTTGATTTCTTTCTCTTCTTAGATGAATTTTTCCTTTTTCCCTTTCTATTTGTAGTGTTTACATGGGCAAAGGTAAACTGGAATAAGCACATCCCACAGGAAACAAGATTGTGCTGATGTTTCTACTTCATATGTCCTTTCCTATTGATGTGCTGCGGTATTTAATACTATACTGAATGAATCAGGTAAACATTTATGGAGACTTAAGCGATCCATAAATTACTTATTCCTATTTTAGTTTTTAAATGTAACAATTTGGCTTTTTAAATGTAAAAATACTGTGCATACTTTGAAAATACAGTATTTTTCAAATACTGTGTTACAATACCATGGGAAGGCAATCATAGTTCAATGCTTCTACACAATTTTCATGAACAGTATGTTACCAAAACTATTTCCAAACAATGACGCTTCCAGCAAATTGCCCCCAAAGACAGATTTCTTTGGGCTGATTGGAAATGGGAACGTAAAACTGACATTAGAGCACTCCAAGAACTGGACTGTCTACTTCATAAGAAATTTTGTGACCTAGAAAGAACCTTGCCCTAAAAAAACCAACCAAACAAATGTCCTGAAAAATGAAATCCTGCCTCACTGTGAGTGCTGACAGAAAGGCACTGAGAGTTTGTTTTTGATTTACCATGTCTCTTATTCAACCACTTAATGTATAAAAGATAAGGAAAGGCTGTAACTGAAGTTATGTCAATGTTGTGCTTTCTGGACTCAATGTCCCTCTCACAGTCTTACGTATTTTACTACTGTGTAACCACTGCTTTAGACTTTTACCAGAGTAACCATGAAGAGAATTAGGCTGTTGCTTTCAGTGATTTTCAGTAGTTGAACAAAATACTCTAGTTTCTTCAGTACTCTCAAACCTTTTTTTTTTTTTTTTTTTAATGGATAGATTTAGCAAATATGTGATCCTGAGACTTTGCAAATATAGAGCATGGAATTTTGAATCTTGTATTAATCTCCCATGTTAGATTGTGGTCCCAGTGAATTATTATCGCCTTGCTCCTTTCTCAGTCATTTCTGTGGGTAATGTTAGATTCTGTCCTTGGACTGAATTGTTAAAATGTGGTTTGAGGTCTAGAATGGTGCCTGCTGCCTGGCTGGCCACTGGTAACTCCCCCAGATCCTCTTGATCCTGCTGCCCACTTTGCCTATGGACTTCTGAGCAATCATAGTGCCTGGATAAGCAATACTTGAAGGACTAATGGGATCTGGCTATGTGCTTGCTACTGCTCTTCTGGGCAGTATTACACAAACCTCACGCTTATTTAGCTTGGGTTCTAAAACCCCCTTTGCTGCCCCAGGGAAACAGGCCAGGTGGCCTTGTTTTATAGCTTGTATCTTTCTCTCTTCTCAATCATTTTCTTAGTCTGTCCTTACTTTGTATTTAGCAAATGCTGTAAACTTTTTAAAATTGGAGATTGTACATTTCCGAACAATACAAATGGTCTAAATGCAATTTTTCTACTCCAGAAGTTTCCACTTCAGCTGGTCCTTAGCTTATAACCAAGGTTTGGAAGGGTTGGGGTATGTTGTGTGCCATGATGGAACGCGGTGCTAATAAACCACCAAGGAATGGGATGTGCTGGGACTTGCCCCACTGCTGATGTTTTAAAAGCTAGCCAGCTGTTGAACCTATTCACTGTCCCATCAGACTCAGCGTTGGGCTTGGGGCATTTTATTGATCCCTTGACTCCTCAAAAAGCTGGTTAGTTGGAATTAAAAAAAAGAATCCTTCATGGATTTCTGGGTAATACTTTTAAAACCTTAGATCTGGTCCCTTGTTAGGAATTATGCTACTATTTTATCTTCTCGATTTCTCATTGGGCACCTTTCAAACCATTTCAGGAGAGAGGGCCATCGTGATGTAGTGTTAAAAGATCACCTCTACAGTTTGCGATGAGGTGTGGGAAGTTAAGGCAAATGGAAGCATCTGACAATCCAACTCTCCCTTCTGAGGGTTACAGATATACTAGAGAAATACTGTGATTACTTTGTCTTACTACAGTTCTCTGGCTGGCTCAGCACCATTTGAAGTGGCTGACTGCCAGTGAGGTCTGTGATCTTTTGATTTTTTTCTCACTGTGAACCATCTGCTCTTTGAGGCCTTGTTGCAACTCAACTTTTTTAGCAAGTTCAAAGTTGGCTACACCTTTCTCAGCCTCCCTTATTTTCCAGGAAACTCTCTGATCCACGACACCCACATTGCTGATTACCTTTCTGATTTCTTTTTCCCAGGAAGTTTCCAGATGCTGTTTCAATTCCTTTTGCAAAGTTTCAGCCTCTGACTGGAAAGCATCTTTGGCTATCTTGGACTTCAGCATGATCAACAGGAATCTCAGTTCACAATTTCTTCCTCTGGGGAAATGTTTGGTTCCCTCTTCAAAAAGGATTTCACTACTAACAACATTGTTACTGTTTTTATAGAGTAGGTAGCCAACATTCACGGTTTTGCAGACTGTTTCTATTATGGCACAAGATGTATAATATAGCTATATATTTTTTCTTGTGATCCTGTTTATTTACAAGGTGTACAAAGTAACATTCAAATTGCAGGATCTGAATAAGGTCATAAAAAAAGAAAACATTTTCTTTGCTCACAGATACAAGCATTTTTTCAGCCAATGCTCTGTCCCCCAGATTCTATTAATGAAAGCAAGCTGGCTTTCTTTCAAACCCCCAAGTACTTATCTTGCTGGCTTTTTGGCTTCTTTGCTTGCATCTGGCTGCTCCTGCCCATAAATATGCACACTTTTACCAAAGAGTATGTAGTTTAGATGAATTTATAGAGATGTCCCCGCAAAAGTCCTTCACCAGCTAGCTCAGCTTCTGATTCAGCTTGCATACAGCCAGAGTTTTGGCTAGTGACTCACTTCTTTCAGCCGTCTTATGTGCCTTACACTAAAAAGGACTATAATTGCTTCTTCTCTTTGCCCTATATGAGGAGGCCTGTTAACAGCATCCATGATGTCTCACTCAACCTTCACCATAAAACTAAATCTGTGCTTAAGGAGGGACTGGATTATCCTGCAACAGATCACAGCTGCATAGCCTGCTATAAAACTGCAATACAGTTTAATTTATGCCCTTATCCATTTTCATCCCACTGGTGTTCTCAGAGCAGTCCTCAGAAAAGAAATTCTGTGGCATCAGGTGAACAGGAGGGACTATCTCTGAGTTAAAGTTCACCTTTTCTTTGTTCTGCAAAGCATGGGTTAAGGGTCACAACTGTTTCTTGTTCAATCAATTGCTTGATCAGTCAATGAGATGTGAGATTACCAATAAATGCAGCTTCACGCTGTTTTATTTCATCACTTCCAATGTCAGTAAAGTATTTTATTGGCTGTAGGTGGCGAGGTGTTGGCCGTGGGGGGCTGCAGGGTGGCCTGTGTGGGAGGAAACCAGGGGCTGCCCTGTGCCCAGTTGGCTCCAATGCACCCATGGCAGGACACAGCTGGGCCCATCAGCCAAGCTGGTGCCACGTCTGGGAAATGTGTTTAAGAAAGGGCAAAACCACTGTATGGACAGAGGAGGAGGGAATAAAGAGTGAGAAACAGCAGAGGGAACACTGTGTTCTTAAGCCTAAATTTGTCAGATCAAATCACACCTATATTCCTGTACCAGGGACATCTTGTTGTCTAGAAAGTCATCTGTATAATAAGGCATGGCTGGGGTGCTGAGGGGTGAGCTGCCTGCTGCTACGCACTTGGAAACAAAAGGCAAAGGCTTTTAGGCAGAATCAGAACAGCTGAGTCTCCAGTCATAGCTCTGCGTGGTTTACTTCCTGCAGTTCTCTGGATTTGTACTGGTGAAAGATAGAAGATAATTAAATTTTCTCTATATTTATGCTACAGAGACATATTTTTTCAGCAGGTGCAGAAAACACATTTTCTCCTGTATGTGCAGACAAATAATTTCTGTAGGAGGGCCTTGGCCAGGATGCAGGAACTTAGTGCTTTCAGACTGTGCTAACACAGCCCTATGGATCTACTTACCTTTTTCTAACTTACATTGTAGCTGTAACCGGTAAAAAAGAGGTCAGAATGTCAGGTGCTAAAGGTTTAGATATGACACAGAATAGACTGAATTGAACACCTATACTTTAAGTTAAAAATAAAATTCATGTTATACATTCATCAGCAATCATACGAAACAAAAACTGCTTCCCAATAAGATGACATTTTTATTATTATGACTTAAAGTGTATTTGAAAACAGTTATATAATTGTTAATTATGAAAATATACACATTCTTTTTCAAGAAATCTGTGCAGAGCATCCTTGAAGCTTTGCTGAAACTGCTTTCCTTCTTTCTCTTCCTGAACACACATGCATTTATTTGTGATGCTTACCTCCAACCTGATAGGACTTGGCTATCACTATGAAGAATTCAATTGCACCAAGTCAGTGGGAATCTAAATGAACTCTCCCTGCAGATGAAATAGTTCTGAGAATGCCTTTATCCCTTGAGCTGGGACAGTGGCCTATGTAATTTTTTGAATTAAGTCTGTTTATTTTCGCCTTAACATTTCTGGAACTTTTGTTCAGGCCAAAACCAAATCAACGCCATTCAGGCCTTTTTTTGTTTCATTTTCTGATGGTCCTGTAATAAAACAGAAAAGGCTTTTCAAAAATCTGTTTGTTATTATAACTTCACCCTAATTCCTCCCATACAGGAGACGGATCTCAGTGTCTCAAAACACAGAAAGTTCCTACATATCTCAGGGATTTAAAGGAATTAATACTGCTCTTTAAAATACCTAGCCAGGCTTTCTAGACAAAGAAAACAAAAATAAACAAAGTGCTTTAAGAAGTCTATAATAAGAAGAATTGTTTCTTTCATTTGTTCTTCCTTCCTCCAGACTTCATCCTATTTCTTCTTTCTGAAAAAGAGCTGAAAGAACAACATGGAAAATATTTGTGTGTTACCTTAGCAAACTCCAAGCAACATACCCAATCCAGTTCTACAGTGTAACACAATGTAAGGCATGGGACAGCAGTTCAGTTTTGCTATCCTTTTTGTTGCTGCTAAAGCTGCTTCCTGACTCTATTTCCCCCACCCTACCTTTTTTGTTCTGAGCACTAGCAAAGAGTTTTATTAAAATTAGGAGACACAGCAAATAAACAACCAGAAATTCTAGTATCACTGGGCACCCGTGGTACCACAATTCTGTGGTTAGTCACTTAGTACACCTATCCAGATAAAATACGGTTCAGTCATCATGGTACGTAAGACAAACACAATTAAATGATGGCAGATAATTCAGAGAGCCACTTTAGTGATGAGACATAAATAAGCTACTATTTCTTCTATCATCAAGACCTATGGGTAGAGGAGTGATAAATCTGCCAGTTTTTCAGTTTCATGACGGATTGATCTAAACATTTTCACTTGTATTATACAAGTTTTGTTAAAGCGAAGGCCTAGTGCAAAATAAATGTTGAATTTTATTAATATTTCTTAATTAAAATCCATACAACCATCTCATTTTAAGACAGTTTCTGCGTAAAAATCAAGAACAGTGATCAGGGGAACTGATCTGAAAGACTGTGATTTTTGTGGTAGAGCTCCTTCTGTGCTTGTAGTTCAGAAAAGCATATCCTTGCTGCCTGCAGGTTTTGTGAACATTTTACAGGTCCAGTGGTTTTAATAAGAAAATCACAACTGTACAACTTGATTTGGAGGGATAATTTTGAACATAGGTTCTATCTAAGTTATGCCAAGAGTGGTCATGGTCTTTGAATATTCATGGTCTGATCTATCCTTATGTAGTACTGTTGTATGGTCCTCAGGTCATTTCATGGTTACTGTCTGGTTTTCAGGTTAATTTAGAAATTTTAGGGTAGAATTTTGATATTTGTTGTATTTAGTTGTGCATCACTCCTGAAACATTTCTATTGGTCATGGAGTAAGGTGACATCCAACACAAGTAATGGCAAAAGAATCAACCCTGAGCATTGAAAACAGTAATATGATATAGACCTAATTAATGGAACTCTAGAGATCTATGGACACAATATTAGGTGTCATTGGGGAGGAAAAAAACTACCATTTTATTCAAGAGAGTGTAAGAAGTATGAAATACTATAAACTTCCAATGTGTCCCATTTAAGCAGCTCATAATGAAGATCTTATATGTACAAAGACAAGTAAATAAAATGTTCAAAATTCTAAAAGAATTTAAGAATGATTCACCCTAAAATTAGCCAAAAAACTTTACCCCAAAGTAAGTAATGCTATTTGTGCAGTGTTTACCAAGAATCTATCTTCATCTCTGATGTGGTTGGAAATGCAATTAATTAAATGTTATTTTCACATAAACAGTAACAAGAAGGTAGCACACAAAATCCCATTCAAATGGGAACATAGATAAAATCTGCCTGTGTTGCAGGTAATATAACAATCACTGCGTTTTTCCATCACTGTCAAGGTGCATTAATCTAATAAACTTCTTCCTGACTGGCCTTCAAGTTTCCTAGATCCCTAACTTCAGTTATACACATCTGCTCACAGACATACTAAGAACTCCACTTAGAGTCTTGCTCTAACTCCACTGCTGTATAGGCTCCAGTGGGGAAGGCTGCCTATGCTTTTCCTAAGTAACTGAAGAAGTCTGGTAATTTGTGATGGCTTTGTGGTTGATTTCAAAAAGTATCTTCATAAACTGACCTCTTGCTTAGGAGGTTTTTCTCATGCTCTCCTGATCCTGAGAAGATGTGAACTATTTGAATACATAGTAATTTGGGTGCAATGCTCTTTTGTCAAAATTGAAAATGCACACGTGGGGCCAGAAGAAGATCAGGCTATAATGCTGTAATTCAAACTTAAGAATGGACCAAGGCTTTTGATATTTACTTCTAGCTGGATTCTTCTATTTTATTTTTCTGCATACCCAGTCTCCCCTCTGAGGGGAGAGCCATTTGTCCTTTTAACCCATTTACTTTTGCATTTTTCGAAAAGTGGGGAGTGCATGCTTGAACTTGCTGGGTAAGTGACTTGCCTGAGCCATGGGAGATGTGACTCAAACCTCTCAGACTGACAAGGGCCCAGGACCTTCGTGATGGTCCTTCCTCTGTCTGGAAACAGCTCCACATGCTTATGGTCTCTGCAAGATCAGTGGAGACACAGACAGATACTTAGTTGGGCTGAATCTCTTACAAGACATATTCAAGACCCCAACTTTTCTCCATTGACTTTATGGGAATGTGGGCAGTTATTTTAGGACAGGATCACCCCTCCTGGAACTGAGTGACTAAGAGGCAGGTGATTTCTAAGCCAGGCCCTTATCACTGAATCCTACCCTGAGCTTACAACATTAATAGATCTGGGAGCAAACACTACTTTTGTGGTATTTTGGTGTGACACATTGCATCATTATCACTGAGTCACAAATGGCAAATTTTTAATGGTACCTTTAAAAAATCTGCTTTCGAGTTTAGTATTGGTTTATGATAATTTTCCAAGTTATTTTATTATTTATTGCTTTATTTTCTTAATGAAGAAAAGAGAGGTGGAAATCCCTCAGCTGAGTTCAGCAGTACTATTTTATGAGCTGACAAGTTTAAAAGCAATAGTGCACGTGCTTCAAACGACATAGCTTTTTCAACCCCTCTCTTGGAGATAACGGTGGTGACTGAGCAATGGGCACAACACCAAGAGCTGTCTGATGGCGAGAGCCCTTCCCTGTGCTGTACCGTGTGCAATGTGTCATGTTGTCATACTGTCTGCTGCCTTTGATCCGCCCTGGAACGTGAATTCCCTTGTGGAGAACACCCAGATATGATCATCCAGCCTGCAGATTTGGATCTGGAAAATTCTTAATTAGGGCAAAATATTCCTGTGTGTCCACCCTGTATGATGCAGCTCTTACTGACGTAGAGAGGTATTGCATATTTTAAATGCCTGTAGCCAGTGAGTAAGAAATGAAGGCCAAGCCCCTTTTCCCTGGCTACTTTCTTTAGCAGATACACAGGCTGCTGTGTCACATGAATGGACTGACTCAGCTATAGCTTGACCTTGTATTGACCCTGTAGTTCTCAGTCTGAATGAAATAGTTAAGTAGTAACTAAAACACACACAAAGTGTATCTCCTTACTGTATTATTTTGCCCAGATTTACAGTACTTAGGAGCCATCAAGTATTTTGCTTCAACAGAGGAATACAATTCTAGTATTAAAATTAGTAGTGAGGGATCCTCCTTCTTTCACAACCTGTATATGGTTTTTCGTTGCCGTTGACTGAAATGGAGACCAGAGGAACAGTCATTGCTTGGCTGCAGTTTTTCTTTAGTTTTTTTATTGTGTTTTGTAGTTTCTTTCCTGTTGGAATTAAGCACATCGCGTGGAGAGACCAAGGGCATCAGGTCCCTGCTCTGTTGCCCACATGGGAGTGGACGTGGCAGGCAAGAGCATCCAGCACCATTAGGTAGCACATGGAGGGGAATGGAGGGAAGTGGTCTTGTCAGACAACTAAGCAGGAAGGTAGTTACCATATGCTCTTAGGATCAATGAGTAGCACATAACTTTTTTCCTGGAGCAAGAACTGCCCACACCTGTAAGATTATGGACTTTCCTTTAGCAAAGGCCAAATACACAGTGATCCTCAAAGGTAGTGGAGCTGCATTTTCCTGAGTAAAGATCTACCTCACCAAAACCAATGCTGATATTTGCCTCTATGCCATCTTTAGCTGACTGACTCTTGAGGGGCTTATGGCTACTGCTCTGGACACTTGATGGAAAATATGTTTCTGTGGATTCACACACTTACAAACTGTAGCCCTGCAAATCCTTCTATACTTTTCTCATGAGTAGGTGTGAGCATTGACTTGAAGAAGCTGGATTTAGGGGTTATTTCATTCACCATATGCCCGCATGAGTCTGTGGTGTGGCCTCTCCACTGAAATCACCAACAAGAACACAACTAGCTATATGAATCATAATGATGTGACTGAAAAGGGTGTATTCTCACCACATCAGCAAATGTTACAGATGGCTTTGTAGTATAGTTGTATGTAAAGTGGTCTGAGCTTGCCCATTTATTTCATAAAAAGCAGCAATGATTTATATTAATTATCCAAAAATCTGCAGAAGCCTGAGTGAAAGCGTTGATTGAAATGCTGCTGCCAAGCCACTGAGCCATTAGTCCCTGTGGCCGTCTGGACCGCTGTACAGGTCACTGCGAACCGCTTGATAGCAGCTGGCACCCCATGGCATGTATGAGACAGAGGCAGCCTTAGTGGGGCATGGAAAGGTAGAGGGGGCCACATCTCAGGGAATGAAAAGGATCATTTTTAATACCGTTTGGACACCTACCTACTTAGCTAAGCCCTTCTCCCTCATTGGTTTCACTAGGAATTAGGCACTTAGGCATCTGTTTGTGTTTTAGCAGCTGAAATATTGAAGAAGAAGGCAAAAGCTTCTTATCTTGCAGTAATGAGCAGGTTGCCTGGCTTCCTGGGGGAGGATCCTCTGATATCAGTAAAGCTTCACATAGACAAAAGGACTTGCTTGCTAAGTATGTCTATAGAATCAGGGCCTCTAAGGGGGGAAAGCTGAAGGGAAGGACTGGACACAGTACAAACAGGGAATCCTACTCCCAGCTGCCAAAACTGCAAATCTGGAAGCATTATTCGTGACTCAGAATTACTCATTATCCAGACATTCTTCACATGTGCTGTATGTACTTCTAGGGTGGAGGTTTTAAAACCGGGAGAGGGAAACCTGAACATTTCCTGGGGTTCATTGGAAAGAAAACGTTATTACAGTTTTTATTTATTACTCTTGAATAATGCATCTTTAGTGAAAAGATCCCATTAAATGCAAACAGAAGATAAAAAGAAAAAAAAAAGGATAGGGAACGGCTGAAAAAAGTGTAGGTCATTGCAGCTGTGTTGAAATCAGAATGGTTTTGTGATGGATTAATGAAATATATGTGAATAATTCATTTCATATTTACCTACTTTAAGGCCAGGTACAACATCTATTATCATAACATTTGAGCTCCTCACAGTCTGTTGTATCTCCACATTTCCCTTGTATCTCTAAGCAATCAAATCAACCTTCAACCCAGGGAGGATTTACTCTGTTTTTATGCCATTTGTAGCACCTAGGTCAGAAACTCAGCCTTTGTGAGGATGGCCTGTACTAAGGGAGAGTCAGGCATTGCCAGAAGGTGCTTGAGATGTACCTGGGTTTTGTCACCGTCCAGGTCAGCCTGTCTCTCTACCCCTCTGAGTGTCGTAGGGCAGCTGGGCTCCAGGGAAGGCTCTGTTAAGTGCTATGAGTTAGATGAAAGTGAATCTCAGGGATTTGCCCACAATCAGACAAGATTCTTGAAGGAGGCCATGAAAACAGTGCACCCTCCTAGTTCCATATTGCTAACGTAGCTGCTTCTGCTACCTGTTTTCTGAGAGAAACATGTTCTTTCATAAAGCTCAGCACAATCTATGTATTATCAGCTTGCCCAGACGCCTCTGAATTGGCACTGATACAGAGACAGGAGAACATAATAAGCTGTTCTCCAGCTAGCAGACTATATGCTGTTGTCGATATATGTTATTCAGTACAATTCAGCATCTCGGTATGACTGGAAGTCTGGTACTGGCTTGCACACAGTGTATGTCTTTTTAAAGGCAGATAAACTGTAGGCTGCTCAGATTTTATAAACATGTTTTCTTCTTCCCAGCTGAAATAAAAGCTGGCCAAAATTCAGGCTTACAGAGACACCAATTTAAGTCCTAAATAAATCTTTAAGTTACTTTATTTCAGATTTACATGCATGTAATCAGGAGCAGAATATGGATCATTATGTTTAATCTAGCTCAACTCTTTCTAATTCTTTCCCGGTGGGAGCAAGAGTCAGTCTTTGTTCCAGTTTTTTGGTGTACCCATGGCTGGTTTATAATTTTTTATGTTTCATCCAATTGGAATGACAACCACATGCTGTAGAATTTTTCCCCTCATTACACAAACCTTCACTATGTACTCTGCTAGCAAATATCTGATCTTGTATCAGGTGAGTAAAACTTCATGAGTTAAAGTATAAGTCCCAACCTGCTTAGACTGATTCAAAACCCCCTTTTCCAATTCATGTACTCTGGCTTTGCCATTGCTTGTGACTTCCCAAAATTCCTTACAGGTCTTGCGAGGCTGGACTTCTCTTTACTGCTTCTACTGATGGCTTTTGACAGATTAAGTTTTTGAAAAAATACTTTGCATGAATATAGTTCCTAAATTTTTAATGTTCTTAGCTTAGGGTTTAAGTGACTTGCCCAAGGCAACAGAAGGAGTTAGAGACAAAACTGGATGAGACACAAAGTGTTTCTGGCTCATTGACTTGGGCTCACACCTCTAGACAAGGTTTTTCTTTCCAGAACAGTAAAATTGCTCTGTCAGTATTAGAAAAGAAGTCCAGTAGGTAAACTTCCCAAAACTGTGAGCTGAGCTCATTCAGATTTGACTTAGAATTTCCCAGCTGGTGATATATAATAGCATCATTTTCCCCTGCCCAGCACTTAGCTCTTATTAAATTTGTGTCTTTTCCTGTTTTCCTTATTTTATGTGATGCAGAAAGACATGATGTTAATATTTGATCAATTTTGCTAAACTGTTGCCATTTTAATTAACTTCACTGTTAAGAGCATGTTACTTATTTCTACTCTGAATTTATTTTCTGTCTTCAAATGAAGCCTCTTACACTGCTGTCTATTAAACTGAAGAGCTAATGGTTGGTGGTATGTTGTGGATTTAGAGAATACGATCAGTTTGACTCTTAATTTTCTCTTAGTTAAGCAGACAGTGTGGGCTCCTACACTCCCTCAATATAAAGTAAACTTCCCAATTACCTATTAATTCTCATGGTTCTTTCTGCAATCTTCTGTGAAATATCCACCTTTTTACAGAATTATGTATGCTGGAAAAGGCTACACTGGAAAAAACACAGTAGGTGGAACAAACTGACCAAATGTGGACTACTCACTCAAGAGTCCCTATATGTCACTGAAGAGAGACTGTCACTTTCAGGATGGAATTCATCTAGTAGATTTCAGAAGTCAGCCCTAAATGAATCACACCATAAAAGTGCCTATTTCTCACTCATTATTGTAAAGAAACCCAAGGTGAATAATTCTATGTGGATGACCTAATTTAGGTGATACAAGTCCTACTTAATATTCCAAAAATCAGGCACATTCATTTCAGAAGAAATAAAATAACTTCCTGTTGGAGATTTCTTTAGTAATACATGGAAGGGTTAAAAGATTACTTTTGGTATTGTGGGAGGGCTCAGCCCATGGTTTGTGGGATGTTTGCAACCTTGGGGGATAACTTCAGTTTATGGCCCTCCAGTGCTTTCTCTGGAGCAACTTCAGAGGTAATTTCAGGCTGGGCAAGTTGCACTAGCAGGAGGGCAGCGTGTTTCCCAGTGCCACCTACCTCTCCAGGTGGCCCTGAAGCCATGCAGCCATTTGGTACAGGGCACACAACCAGAGATCAGCCAGGGAGCCACATGGGGAGCAGAAGCTTAATGCCACCAGGTGCAGGTGTGTCCCAGCTCTGCTGTGTGCACGGCTCCCCAGCTGTGCCCAGGGAGCACCCAGCCCTCACCTGAATCTCCAGTTCTCGTGTCTGCTTGTCTCAGCAATTCTCGTCCCACACTCGTCCCAGCCATTTGGCAGGTAAGGCTGCTGTAGTAGTGATTCTTTTCTGTCATTCACAAAAGGTATGCAGCCTGCCCAGGCAGATAACTTGGATGCTGCTGTCTCTCCCAACAGCTGATTTTCTTCCCAGCTCACATAGCATCTTTTTAAAGTTGTTTAAGCTTACCAAACTGGAGTCTCCATCTCCTTTAAATATGGCCTATGTTCTCTTCTCATACATGCATGATTTTGTATTTGGCTGTATACATACGGTTTTCTAGCCCATGCAGCACCAAATAATTTAGAATTTATTTGCATCAGTGACTTCTCTGTTTTTGTCATTTATCACTGCTCCAGTATTTACATGGACTATAAATTTTAATGGTAGGAATTTTATGTTTCACCTCAGGTTAATGATAGTAGATGTCTAATGAGAAAGGAACAAAGAACAAAGTGTAGAGTGACTTCAGAAGGAACAGTGATTCTCTGATTACAGCTGTAAGTTGATGCTTATCAGTCAACCCATTTTAATCTGTGTAGGCCACACTTGTTTTTTTCTCAATCACAGGTTTATGTAGCAGCATATGTAATGTCTTCCAGAATTACCACATAGAGCCTCTCTGTTTTAAAGAATTGCTTATGAAAGGAAAGCAGGCAGAAACAGAAATTATTCACATTTTCCTATAATTACTTTGATCTGGAGGGAAAAAATGTTCAGTGACTTTTAATAGACGAATTACTATTTTTTTTACAACCAACTTCGTAGCATCCAATTATTTAAAACAAAAACCAAACAAAACCCTCTGTGGTGTAGACGAAATCCAGATAATGGAACTGCTGGTTGGATTTCCATAGTCTGGCTGGTACAGTTATCATGAAGAAGCAAGGAGTAAAATTGTAGCAATAAACATAACTTTATTTCATATGCAATAACTTGCGTCCTCTGGTTTACTGAGATTATACAATGTATTTGAACCTTTGCATCTGTACTGTTTTACCTTCTGACTGCATTAATAGAGCTGTTGAATTCAATTAACATCTGAAACTTCTTGGCTAGCCAGACACTACACAAATACTTTTAGTGAGAATCTGAAGCCTTCAGACAAATTGTAGTTCAGACTTGTTCTTCCTAAAATGCAACAAACTGTGTCCCATGCGTCTAATTTCCATTAGCTCCAGTGTGAGTAAATCAAAGCCCTCATAGCCTTTCAGCTAGTGCTAAAACTTTCCGGAACTGTCCCCTGTAAGTTTGTCTCCCATCTGGGCTGGAAACTGAGCAGCTGAGTTGAGGACTCACAGACATCTTTATTTTTCTAGAGGTTAAAATCTTTATAAACATTCTCTTGCCTTCCCTACTGATGTTGTAGTTGGTCATTTATAAAAGTCTGTGCATCTGGAAAAGTTATATATTCTACATGTAAAAGCATAGCCCTACCGTTCCTAATGATATTGGAACTAATCAGAGCTATTTCCCAAAAATCTCTGAGCATGATTAAACAGAGCACACTGGGGAATTTTTCATGCAGATTGGGAGACAGTTCAAAGCACTGTCAAAGTAAAGCTACTGCTTCAAAAAGAACAGATGGGAAATGTATATTTGATTTCCACACGGAATGGAATGAGGAACTGAGCTGTCCCTGGACCAGCCCTAAGCTGGAGGCAGGATCAATAGCACTGCACTTCCAGGTATGTCTGTCTGATCCACTCATGCTTCCCCTATCTCTCCTCCATCTGTAGTGAGAGTGCTAAGGAGTCTGGTATTATTTACAGTATGTTTGCTACACCTGTCATAGATTCAATGGAGATTTAGTTCTAATGCATGTTAGCACAGGTAGAAGGTAAACAGGAGAGAAACACTACAACAGCTTCTTGTTGACAGATTGCCTCCAAATGAATTTGGATAGCTGTCCTAACTCTAGCCTGATCCATTCAGTGCAGAAGCTCTGTAGGGATACACTAGTGACATGCTGTTTAAGGAAGAAAGAAAACAACAGAAGCAAAGTCTGGCATTTTTGTCACTGTGCTCGTTACACCAATGAACATTACTGGGCAATTGTTAATCAACTCAAAATTGGCTATATGCAAACTGGTAGCACTTCCTTAAGGTTTGTGCATGGTTTCTTTGTGCAAAGGCTTTGCAGAATCAAAAGCTCTCAGTGCAGGAGACGGATTTAAAGATGATTTAGACTTTTGGTCATTTGGGCAGTGGCAACTCCCTCTCTCCTCTTATTCCTCATTCCCTAATTGTCCTTCCCTGGAGGTTGCACAAGTATATCCATTGCAGTGCTAATTTTGCATCTTTTGGCAGGATCCTGTATGATGCAGTCTACATTCCAGAAAAAGAAAAACACTGGTATTTATAATTGCCATTTTGATGAGCTGTGTGGCAGCTAAAATCATTATGGGTGAAATCTGATCTCAGCTTCCAGACCACAGAAATAACGTGTCTACATTTAAGTAGGGAGGGGAACACTGATTCATGTAAAATACAGCTTGAATCATACAAGAATGAATGCCTCTTGAAGGCTTACAAAGTTAGGTTAATTATTCACTTTTAGTGTGCATTTTGATTTCCTGCGGGGCTAGGAAAATGTAGAAATACTGTCCTAACCACAATAATACTTATCTTCACTATGTTTCTAGCACACAGAAACTCAAGTGATCTCCTTGAGAATCCTTATCCCACCAGACTTCCAGCCTTGTTTCCAGAGAGCAGAGGGCAGGTAAGTCCAGATAAATTTCAAAGTTTGTATGCATACCGAAACCAGCTGCAAAATCTGTAGATGATGTAAATCAGCATAGTCCCACTGATTTAAACAAAGCTGCATCAACATTCACCAGCTGAGCATCTGGCTCCTCATCCCAACTCTTAACCCAAACATGTGTGCACTAAATATTTCACTGTATCTTTCTGACGTTAATAAAGTTTTTCCTCTTACCCTGTCTCTCACTATATTTTTTAAAGCAACTCTCTTACATGTGTTTGTACTTTGCAACTATTATTTCCATCTAATACCCATTATTTGTATTTTAACTATCATGCTGTTTTTAAGAGTACATAGGAGTCATTTAGCTGTGTGGGGGGGAAGTGCCATACCAGATTGTGTTATTGCTTTTGACATTGATCTACAGCTTCAAGTTATATTGCTGCTAATCTTTCATAAAAAAAGAAGTAGGTAGGTTTTTTCCTCCGTGATACATGAGTATTTTCTTAAAATGTATATAATTACAGCCTAATACAATTACATTTACCAGCTGGCCAGACTTTGACGTAACAATAAGCAACTTTCCTTTAAAATGTCTTTGCAGTTTTGAAACACACTTTTTCTCAGCTGGTCTTCCCCTGTGGAAGACTAACTCATCTCATTTCATACCCTAGTTACAATATGATTTGGATGGAGTTCAGGAACAGAGCTCCCATTCTTAAGATCTGTATCCCAGAGCAGCACTCACATTAATGTGAAGCATGTGGCTAAATCCCTTGAATGACTCTGAAAACTTCAACCATAATCTTTTTTTTTTTTTTTCCCCTGGCTCAATTCCTACTGTTAATGAGAAAATATGTAATTTTTTTTAACAAAAGTTTCTTTTCAGAAAATAAATAATAATGTGAAATCTAGATGAATGGGATTCCTCTGAAAGTGTTCAGATCCTGTTCTTCCCTTCCATACCCAACTTCATACTACAGTTGCATTGCTAACAGTACATAAGCTAACTCAGTTAAAGCCAGTTCAGTTGGGCTGACAAGCTTTAATATCCCACTTTGACTGTAGTATAGGCACACCCACAATGTGGGAGAGGAAACAGAAGTAAAGCAATATGCCCAAGATTACAGAGGGAGCCTGCAGCTGAGCCAGCAAGGAACTCTAGACTTGTGGCTTCAGGACTAGTGCCTTTTCTTTCCTTCCAGGAATCTGTAGGATGTACTGTACATTCCAAATTTCAAGCATAATGGGATTTATAATTTTGGAATTTATGATATATTGTGTTTTGATTCCTCTCACATTCTGTCCTTTATTTTTTTAATCACATGAAGTGTTTGTGGATATTGTCTGTCTCACTTTTCTTATCATGAACTGGGGATGTTGGATGCCTGCAGAATTTTTTTTTTCTGCACTTTTTTTATTATATACATAGTCAAGACTGAAATATTTTCTTGCTGGTTTTTGTACTTACTTGGCCTGAGGCATCACTGCACTAATGTAGTTTTAGGCAGTAAATTATCCTTTCCTCCATTTTCCACCATGATTAGTGAATTAGAACCAGTGTTTATATGCAATTAAAAAAAAAAA
>VYZV01002441.1:0-27526 GCA_013401275.1 Pandion haliaetus | reverse complement strand
AAAAGTGATAAAATAAAACAATCTATAGTGACTCTTGGGGCTAATAGGAAAAAGTAGTAAGGAATCATCCTCAGAGATTGTTTTAGTGTGATGTAATTTTGCTGGTACTCAGACACCATGGGAAGGAAAACCTTGGAAATAAATATAAAGTTCCAGTTGATTTTAAGAGAGATTGCACATTAGGGTGGAATTTGGCCTTTCTAATTCACAGTGGTCTTATGATCAGACTCAGGCTTATTTCAGCTCCAGCTACACACTTTCCCTCTCCAAAGGCTTGCTGCCGTGATCCTTTCCAGCACTGCACAGGAGGGGCATTTATAATGCAAAGCAAGGCACTGCGGCATGGTTTATTCCCAGAGCTGCCATTGTCTACCTGAATGACCTCAAACAAGCCACTTTACCTCCCGAGTTTTTCCATCTGTACAGCACTTCGAGATCTGCAGATGAAAAGTGCTGTATAAAAGTGAGGAATTATTATGGACATGGCTTAATGAAGTTATTTGTTTGCAATCAGTTGCCTGTATCACACAGTATGTTTATATCACCTCTTTATACTTCACAGCGACGTTTTCACTCTCATCAGTACTAAGAACAGGGAGGACGTGACTAGGAAGATGACTCATATGATCCTCTAGGATACAGAAATGATATCAATTATGCCTACTAATCCTCATTATACCTGTCTCAGCCTTCTGGGAAAGAAAACTCTTGTTTTAGTTGGTCTTTTCTTAAGCAGTGGGAATTTCCCAAGTAATGTTATTTAAATACCATCTCTAAATATCCATCCTAGTTCCCAAGACTGCTATTTGTTCTGAGGGTACAAACAACACAGCACATGCATTTCTCTGGATCAAAGCAAAGAAATGCCTAAAGGTTTAGTTTACTGGCATTACCTAGGTGGTTCTGACTCTCCGGTTTCCTTGGCGGGTTGTACCTGCAGTAGGCAGACTGCCTGGGAGACCACAGGATGTGGAAATACATAGTGCAAAGCAATGCCATTGCCATGCAACAACGGTCCTCATTACTTTTATTTAGGGATGCTGGGCAGGCAGAGATTTAGGGGGCAAAGTGTTCAGCCATACACCTCCTTCCTAATTAACTCACAGTGTAGCCAGCAATAGCAGAGCACTGAAAGAGACTCTACTAGACAACAGATCTTATTGAGAAAAAGAAAAGGGGTGTGGCTTAGCAAAAAACAAGGCCTTCATAAAATTATTTTGTTTGGATCCTTGCCTACAAAATCTCAAAAATAGTTGATACTCCCAGCTGCCGCTTTGGTCACTAAGATAATATCCAATCTCATTTAAAGTCGTTCTCACTAGGAGAATGTTTTTTCTCTCATCCCACAGGGACCATTTCACAGTCTGATACACCTCATTCTCACATTCATCCTCTTTTCCTTTCCTTAGCATTTTGGTTGTCCTAAAGTAATTCCTTTCCTATTAGACACCTTTTAAATATTTATCCGTGTAGCCTTTTTTCCCAGTTAACCAAATTTGACAGATTTAGTACTTAATCTTACCTATTAAAATAATTTCTCCACACCCCTGCTCTTTTTTACTGTTCCCTCAGTGCTGTCCGAAACACCGATTTTTTTTTCAAGACATAAGTTCCTAAAACGTAGTGGAGTGTTGTGAACAGAATAATACCTGCACTGTTCAGAAAAGGACTTCTGCCATCCTGCCCACTGAGGATGTTACCCTTGCCTATGCAATTCACATCATGTTCCTAATGCATGTCTAACTTTCTGTCCACTCTCACCTCTTGACTTCTTTAAAATGACTGTTTTCCAAATTCCTCCTTTCCTCTGAATGTGTTTTCCCTTATATTCATGGGCTTCTTTAAAGACTGACCCTTTATTTCTTTTCTCCTGTTCATTTTTCAAATCTCCCTGGATCCATTAATGTTATTTTATATCTTCAATATTTGCAACACTTACTTTAATATTACTTGGGCTCATATAGGGGTTCTGTTAGATCATGCCTATGATCAACAAAGAATAAAATAATTTCAAGTTATAAAATTCAAAATGAAAAATGCCAGTTATATTAGCTTTGATTAAGTTTGAAGGTTTGCAAAGCTCATGCTACAAAAATCAGTAGCATCTTTCTTCTCACTACAGACAAGAACACTAATATTTAAGAAGGAAATCCTCTGTGAAACTGGTTTGGAGCAGAGATATATTCCTGATGAATACTCTCTGATTAGGGAGAGGTTTTGTGAACATGCAGCTCTTGTTAATCTTCTTGGGACGTTTCTGAAGCTAAAAGGAGTATGGTCAGACAGTTGATATGTCAATTACATTCATATTGAGAGATTTTAGCTTCTGGATATTTCCAACATAACCAAAACTAAGGAACAGTTCGGAAGTCTTTGTTAAAAAGGTTTGGGGAAAAGATCACATTGCATGCAGCAGCTGTTTGTGTGGATTACCTAGTCTAGCCATTCTGTCAAGGCTAAAAAAAATACTGTCTGAACTGCAGGGAGAAAACAACTCACTGAAATACCAGTTGAAGTAAGAGCATGTTACAAGCAGCATGGCTGGACTTCCTCAGGGGTCGAACTCCAGCTTGGACAAGTAACTAGGACAATTCTAAACAAAGACCTTGTTCGACTGTCCCATTTAGAGGTATTTTTGGAGCAAACAAGCAGAAATGATTATTTCATTGCTCTGTAGAGCTTTCAGGCGTGTTGCTTTTCACTATATATTTATCACCAAATAGAACAAACCTATATCCAAGGCTTAGAGCTTCATTTTATACAATGGTGGGACTTGGCTAAGCTTTGCTGGCCTCTCCATGATCTTCCAATCTTTGAGCAAGTTTCCTTCCTTCCTTCCTTCCCTCCTCCTCAAAGAAAAAAAAAGCAAAAACTTCTTAAAGGTTTACCCTTCTGAAACCTGCTAAGATGCGTGTTTGTTCTGGGAGTCCTCTGCGCTCTGGTCTACTCTACTCAAAATGGAAATTTTTTGGCTTTTTTCTGAATCGCTCTCTAGCATCCTGGCTTCCATTTCTAAGCACTGGCTACTCTCATTTTCACGGAAAAAAAAATTTGCAACTCATCACAGGATTTCTGCAGCAGATCTAGACCATCTGCAGTAATGAACTGAAGCTATGACAATGACAAAGCAATAATTAAAACATCACCAGTGGCAGTCTGTTGACGCTAGATGGAGCATTGTGGAGCATGTGGGAGTGTTCTCTTTTATAGTTGTTAATTAATCAGCAATACAGTCATCAAAATTAATAACCACCAATGAGGATTAAGATCTGATGAGCAGCTTTGATTCAGATTATTGCTGTTCATGTTCTTTTATTTCTTTTTTTTTCATTTTCTTATGGAAAAACATATTTCATTGTGTACTGGTTGCAAACACTCTTTACTGAGATAATGGAGGGGGCATGGCTCCTTGGAAATCAGCACAGTTTAAACCAGTCTTTGCAAGTTTTATTCTTCTTTTAACCCCTCCCAAAACTCTAAGAAACCCCTATTTCACTCATTTGGGTCACTTGCTTCCCCTTGCACAGGGAGCTAGCTTCATTTCTCACTGAGAACACACAAACACAGCTCCTATTGAGTCACTCAATGGTACTTCTAAACTGGCTGGAGGAAACAAAAAAAAACCCAAGGGAAGAAAAAACCCAAGAGGTGCTCCTTCCATCAGAACATGACTGCATGATATATTGACATGACAAATGAGGCTGATGTCCCTCTATGGCTGTCATGCTGTGGAGCTAATTAGTCCTGAAACCCCAAATGGGAACAGTCATATCAGATCTATCAATGTTTTAGTTGGAGGGAGGGGAAGGCACAGTCACTTGTCTTTGCAAGGTTTAGTAAAGAACAATCCATGGGTATTGTCTACCAGCCACTTTCTGAACTTGAATTGTCTGTAGAGCCCTAAAAATCTTAATGAAGAGGCTGCAGCCCCAGACAAAGCAGCAAGGGCACTGTCTTGTGCCTTGTGCAGGAGCAGGGGCGAAAGGCTCCAGTCTTCTTTCCCTACATATGAAGAAGAGCAATTTGTAACACCTTTCTCATGTTGGTGCAGCTAATACATGCAAAGATTTGTCAAGTTTAGACCAGCCTTTAAGCTTTCTGGATTTGCAGACTGCTGGAGATTTCCCAGTGGACATCCAAACCCTTCATAAAAAATCTATTAATAGGTTTTTAAGTCACCTAACAGCAGGCTTATTTTTCATATTTGCCTTTTGTGGACCCCTCCCCCCAACCCAAAAGTCCAGAGGCAACAGTATGAGCATGACTGGATGCAGAAAAATAAGTTAATTCCACCCTGATTGTATCTGATTTTAGGTACTGGCATAACGTTGCCAGTTAAAACCAACACATTCTTTTCCTTTTTGTCTAAGCCTCAGCATCATATTCAGGAAATTTCATATGCCTAGAAAAAAAATTATCTTTTTGAAGCACTGATGAGTTGTATGTACAAAATCAGTTATTTTCTTAGGGGTGCATTTTGATCAACTCCCTTGCTGAGGTTTTTGGGGCACATATCATCGATGTCTCACTGGAACTGTCAGGACATGTATAGATTTCCCTCTTATTGTTCATTACAAGATAACATAACTCTAAATTGGGCTAGTGACTCACCTCCCCCTGGGGGGCTGCAGTTATAAGAGTTAATTATTCACCTTTCAGTCGTGGAAAGATTCCATGCAGCTGTTGGTATTAGTCTGGCTTTTCTTCACCCAACCACACCTACTGAACATCAAGGAACTTACAGCAGGAATAGGGGGAAGGGGTTGGGGGTTTTCTTTTTTTTTTTTTTAACTGACCAGGCAAGATCCTCATCTGTATGTGACTCAATAGCTTGACTATGAACTCAGGTTTCACGAATGTGGAGAAATCTCACTGAACTTTCACTTACCTTCCTGAACTTATGCTCCTTCTCTCTGTTTTAAAAGAAACCAAACAAAACAAAACATATTTTGCAGTGGATGTGGCTAACATTCCCTGATGTAATCTCGTCTGCAGTTCACATTTTGAGTAAGAGGCGTATGGAGTATTAAGCTCCACTCAACAGGACATGTCTCTAGGTCTGTAAAGTCATGCATTACCCCTCCCCTTCTCCCTTTCCCCCACTTCCCCACTAGCTGGCCACCTAACAACTAACCAAGTCATTAATAGGAAAAAAACCCACCACTTATGTTTTAATTTCATTTGCATTACCCAGCCAACTCTCCCTACCGATCCCCAGTTCAAAGATACAAAGCCCCTCCATTCTGCCTCAGGTTTCCAATAGCACCACACCAGTCCCAGCACAGGTAATACCCCCAGCCCCGGCACACACACACACGCACACACATGCACACGAGCCCTACATTGTTTCATTCTTCCTATTTCTGTCCTTGTCAGCTGTGTCTGCTTTCACTCAGCACTTAACTCTTTCCCCGTCGGCACCAAACCTAATGATCATTTAATGGCAAGTACAGAAACAGTCCTAGGAGCAGAGGTCAAAATCTGCGACTTTCTCCCAGGCACTGGGCTGCAGAAACATGCTTGCTCTTGTGCTCTACCTCTTTGGCTGACTTGGTCTTAGACCCCTTCCAGGTCTGCTTAGCAGCAACAGCTTTGTAAAGACAACTGTTTCCTTCCAAGCAATTTGCAGGTTAGATCTAGTGACTGAGGTATCGTGCAAATACCGTTGCCATCACCAGCGTCTTGAGAGACTGGATGAAAGCACCTGTCTGGGAGAAAGAATTTCGGGGAAGATGGTTGCAATGTGAATAGGGGTGCCCTAGTCACAGGGAAAAGCATTTACGACCTCCTGCTGGCAGACCCGACCTCAGCAGAGTATCCTCCACAACCCTGTTTCTGGTAGTTCAGCGTTCCCCTGATCTGGATGGGCTGTTCGACATGTGCCCCTGGACATGGTGCAGGGGGGCAGGCATATACACGCGTGGTGTCTTCTGCCTGGCCCCGTGTCTCTGCTGCGCCTGTCCCCTGGAACAAAACCTGTCTGGGCTGTATTCCCACACGGGACGTGAACCGAATATAAAGAAGGAAGCTTAAAGTGTTTGTTGGAGTAGGACAATACGGCCAAAAAGAGCAGGAGATGAGATGAAGACTGTCTGCAGCAGAGTATTAGATACTTCCTGGGAGTCATATTCAAGCCCTGTCTCCCACATCAAGAAGAAAGGATTTAAAAATCAGTCTTCTCTATTCATATCACAGCCCACTGGTAAATTAACTACATTAATGTGTTCAACCATATCAGTCAGGCAGAAAGTTTTGCTTCTGGCTGCGTTTTGTGTCAGGACTAGTCCCATCCATGTGCTCTGAATGTACCTGTCAGTTGGGCCCTGCATAAAGGGAAGAAGGGAGAGCATTTCTAATGCTGGGTTGAAGCAGCATTTAGGTACCTCAGGAATATCAGAAGTTTTACGCCTGGGCATAGCCCCACTAGCATGTGATTAGCCACCTGCCCTGGGATTTTGAAGTTTCCTGTGGTACCTGCGTATTATACCTGAATGACTAACTTGGTGGGAAGGTATGAAAGTCTTTTTTTTTTTTAAATTGATTCCCCAAAGTCAGATTTTCAAAAGTGTTTTTGTGCCTGAAGAAACAAGTAGGCCTTTCAGAAATGTCAGTTGGGATTAAATGATGTGAAAACTCCACAGTGATAGGAATCACCTAAAACGGTTGGTGGTCACAGAATATTTTTGTAGTGGTAGAGTATTTGTTGAATGGTGTTTCTGAATGCTGTTAATTCTGCAGGAGTGCATGTAGTAATCCGTTTACACAGGGCCTACACATGGTTTTTCACCATTCGGGATTTATTAGTTTTATTTATTGCTACTACCTTCTGTTTATAGTTCCAGCAAAACCTGTGAGGAGAAGCTGAATGACCATCTAAACTGACTGTTAAATACTTATGGGCACTTTACTATAGAACACCCTTATAAATTCATGTTGTCTCAGGACACTATAAAAGCCTGGCAGCTTGCTATTCTGGTAACACAGAGTATAATAAAAAAAGATAGAGGATAGCATAAGTTGATTCCCATAAAAATGTGTCCAGAGAACTTAATATCCAAGCTGTTGTAAAACATGCTCACACTTAGCTTCAATGTAATCTCATTTTCTGTTCCACATACATAGATAGTAGTGTATTTTTCTAAGCAAATAGAAATGTATATATGGAACATATGGTCTGCTAGGAAATATAAATATAAATGACTGTATATGTCTTCTTTATTATTATGCTTTCAATGGAAGATTCAAACTCCAGAAAAAAGTGCTTATAAGGTAAATGGATAGAAAAATTGAAACTTTCTGCTCCAGCTGCACTTTCATCTCTAAATAATTCTGACCCCCATACTTTCACCATCTGGATCAGGCTGAGGATCTGATTTATCAAAATACTTCAGGTCTTGATTGTCTTTAACTTTATGACTAATTCTATTGACTCCTAAGGAGCTACTCACAGCATATATTTGTATATACATGTACATATGTATAAATGTTTAAATAAATATACTCATAAAATGTATCTACAATATACATATATACACATATTTAAATATATGCATTTAAATAGATATATTAATAAACATCAAAATACACTAATGCATTTGCAGAATTTGAGCCTTAAAAAGCAAAGGAAATTGATATTGCATTTCAAAAGGAGGAGTATTAGTTGTTAGAAGAATACAGAGATTCCCAAACATTTTAGATTCATGGCAAAGGTTCGTGATGAGCATTTCTTGTACAGCACAATTATTTTTTACTGCAAGTACTCATTAAATTTGCACAATGATTCTGACTTTTCTAAGCCACAACCAGTCAAAATTGTCTATCTGATAGTATTTACTGTTTGATATGGTTGCAGCCATGGTAGAAGACAGTTTGGAAACCATGTGTATAAAGGCATTTAAACCTTGACAGAATGGTCATGTGAGCACGTATTGTGTCTGTGTGGCAAGGTTTGGGAGCAGAGCGCGGCTACAGGGGCAGCTTCTGTGATGAGCTGCTAGAAGCTTCCCCTATGTCTGACAGAGCCAATGCCTGCCGGCTCCAAGACGAACCTGCCACTGGCCAAGCCCAAGCCCATCAGCGATGGTGGTAGCTCCTCTGGGATAACAGACTTAAGAAGGGGAAAAAAACCTGCTGCACAATGGTAGCTGGGAGAGAGGAGCGAGAAGATGTGAGACAAATAGCCCTGCAGACCCCAAGGTCAGTGAAGAAGGAGGGGGAGGAGGTGCTCCAGGCGCAGGAGCAGAGATTCCCCTGCAGCCCATGGGGAAGACCATGGTGAGGCAGGCTGTCCTCCTGCAGCCCATGGAGGTCCACAGTGGAGCAGATGTCCACCTGCAGCCCATGGAGAACCCCACGCCAGAGCAGGTGGATGCCCGAAGGAGGCTGTGACCCCATGGGAAGCCTGCGCTGGAACAGGCTCCTGGCAGGACCTGTGGTCCCATGGAGAGAGGAGCCCACGCTGGAGCAAGTTTTCTGGCAGGACTTGTGACCCTGTGGGGAACCCACGCTGGAGCAGTCTGTTCCTGAAGGACTGCAGCCCATGGAAAGGACCCATGCTGGAGCAGTTTGTGAAGAACTGGAGCCCGTGGGAAGAACTTGTGTCGGATAAGTTTGTGAAGGACGGTCTCCTGTGGGAGGGACCCCATGGTGGAGCAGGGGAAGAGTGAGGAGTTCTCCCCCTGAGGAGGAAGGAGCAGCAGAGACAACGTGTGATGAACTGACCCCAACCCCCATTCCCCATCTCCCTGTGCTGCAGGGGGGCAGGAGGTGGAGAGAACAGTTGAGCTAGGAAGGAGGGAGGGGTTGGGGGAAGGTGTTCTAAGGTTTGGTTTTATTTCTCATTACTCTTCTCTGACTTTGACTGGCAATAAATTAAATTAATTTTCCCCAAGTCGAGTCTGTTTTGCCCATCATGGTAATTGGTGAGTGATCTCTCCCTGTCCTCATCTCGACCCATAAGCCTTTTGTTATATTTTCTCCCCCCTGTACGGCTGAGGAGGGGAGTGATAGAGTGGCTTTGGTGGCACCTGGCAGCCAGCCAGGGTCAACCCACCACAGACCAGGTGGAAATGGAAGTTTTGTTACCAGGTATTCCTAGAGCCACTACCATCTGTTCTTCTAAATTTCTCCTGCTGTAACAACATGTCCCAATTTCCAGTAAGAAGTGAAGCAGTAAATGATGGTTTAAGAAGATGACTGGGAGAGCTAGAAAGTTTTTTTTATTTCTTTTTTACACTAATGATTCAAAAGTGCATATTGGTTTATGAGTGCTATATTTCAATGCATTTTTCATATTCAAAGAGTTTAGGAGTAGGCTGTGCCTAGTGCACAGTATAAACACTATTCCCACTTAGGGCAGGTATCTTTCTTATCCTTTCCCAGTCAGTCCCATGTCAAGATGGTCATCTCGCTATTCTCTTTCCAATAGGGTCTATATATGATTCAGGTGCTCATAAAGAGCTTCTGACTCACCCACTAGCTGACCTGTGCAAAGGTGTTAATCTCAAGAACTGAAATACTGGCCCCTGATTCAAGCCCTCTGTCAAACGAATAGCAATGGTTGTCCTAAGACCTGCCCAGAGTGCACTGTTTAACAAAAAATAAAACCAAACACAGCTTGTTTCCAGGTAGCGAATGGAGATACTGCAAAATGGACATTGCAAAACTGTTTAAAAGATTTGTCCCGACATCTTCCTTTACAGATAAATATAACTGTAACAGCAACTGGTGTTCAACAAATTCTTCTTCCGACCAGAGACTTCTGCCGTGTTTCCTTTAATTGCCTCCCCACACAGGCTACATAAGAGTTGTGCCTTTTATTCCCTACTTTCTTCTCATGATCGATGACAGGTTTCCTATGAATCGATTATCAGTGACTTCCCTACCAACAAAGAAATGGGATCTCCACCACAGGCATCTCTCTACAGTGACTCAGTATTGGTCTTGATGTGTTATTATTGAGGAATACTATAATAAGTAATAATAATAATATAGTGGTAACAGTAGGGCCGATAATAATTATAGTACTGATAGAAGCATTAGTAACAACAATAAGAAAAACCCCAATAAGCAATAAAGCACCAGCTCCAGAATAATATTATTGCCAAAACCCCGTATTTGCTTGAAGGAAGAAACCAATTAGTCAGAGCCATGCAAAGATTAGCAAAGAACCTGCCATTTGCCGAATATAAGCACTTACTCAACTTCAGCATATCTGGACCCAGAAGTGGTTAACCCAAGAGTTATTCATGTCCCAAGAAGACAGTAGAATAAAAGTAGAAAATATTTATGAAGCACTTAAATCTTGCTTTTAATCAGAAAACTTACCAGTAGCTCTGTGCTACCATACAGTAGTATGGTATGTTCCAGAGGTGGTACCATAGTACCATCATAGTATAGGATGGTCATTAAGACCTGAACACAGATGGACAAAGGTAGATCTGTGTTGTCAGTCTGAGCAGCTGCAAGGCCAAGCATGAGTTTATGATAGATCTGATACAAAACTTAGGGAGACTGTTTCAAAGCACAAGTGGGAAGTTTCATGTATCTCTACCCTGGATATTAACAAACATAAACACTGGGCTAAATCTTAATTATGATGGTGTGTTTCCCCTTCACATATATGTTATGTTATTCCTTTTAATGATTGTTTGAGGTGGATGGGGAAAAACTTGTTTAGATTAGATAGACCGGTTAGATGAGAGATATCACAAGGTCCTCCTCTGTTATGGGAGATGGCAAGCAGACAAAATCAATCTTTCTTGACTTACAGGTAGGTCTGTATTGCATTCAGGATGTGGAGGCTGTAAACATACATATGGAACGAAACCTGAATTAATCTGGTAAGCCATGAAGATGTGCTGACACAGACTTTAGCTTAGGCTATGCAAACCTGTCTGGGACCTTCTGTGCTTACTTGAGTGGGTAACACGTCCTGAAGTTAATGATGCAATGATTTCACTGCTATTGGTTCAAGTAACACACAGTCTGTCAGCCAGCCAGGGCATGACAGGTTGTGGCTGGGGAACACTGCACTCCAGTGATGCGTAGCTAGCATAAAAAGCTGGTTGGAAGACAGCAGTGCTCAGAGAGGCCCAAAGTTACACCACACAATAAACCTGTCCCGACACTCTGAGAGACCGTGGGAGGACAAATGTGTCTTAGACTTATTATTACTGCTGCCTCTCTCTTAGCTGTTTCATGCTAAGTCTGAAGTTAAAGCAAGTTTAAGAGAGCCCAGAACCACTGTGAAGATGTAAAATCAGCTGAGAATTAAAGGCTCCAGTACATTATGTGAAATACCCTCACTGAAGCCTGATGCAAATTTCTTAAAACTTGTGCATATACATCATTTTTGTTCTGCCTGTTCCTCTTCAACACTACAGACTAGCAAAGAGTGTAGTGTTAAAAAGCAAAAAGTTATTGAACACAGCAACAAAGGGTTAGTTTGGAAGGTTTGGGAACTGTGCATACACACAACACATCTCAGCCTTGCTCATCCTGTCTGCCCCAAACTCTTCTCTTTTTTTCTTACACTTTCACAAGTTGTTTTTCTGCCTACATCAATTTTCTTGTTTTTAACCACAATGTATATTTGCTGAAGCCTGGACAGTCCCAGTACACTTGAACATGGTAAACATAGCATTTCACAAAGCTCACTGTGCTTGGATATAGAAAACATGGTATTTCTTGAAAAGTTGGTTTCACTAAACTAAACTGTGATGAGTATTAAAAAAAATAGATGCAAGGTCCCACAGAAATGTAGGTCAGGCTGAGAGCTTTCTTTTCTGTTTGTTATTGGTGGAAATTGCCCTCCTTGTAAAAGACTGGTTTTGTCCTTCTGCTGGGTAAAAAGATATAAACCAGAAATATAATACCCAACACATTACTGTTCTGTAGGGAATTTGGCTTCTGTACACATCTAAAAGGCAACAGTGAGTCATGCATATATTAATAGGTTGTAAAAGATTTATCATGTTTTTAACTGATGTTGTGTTCTCAGCAACAATTTCACAGAGACAGTTGTTGAAGATCGCCATGTTTTGGTTTGCTGGGGCTTAACATAAACATTTTCCTTCTAGTCTCCGGAGTTTCATTTTGGTTTTTGTGTTTGCTCAAAGTCACGTCAGCCAAAACCTGCTGGATTCGTCTGATTTGAAACTGAACCAGTGAGAAACCTCTGAGCTTTGCAGAGTTACAAGCTGGAAGAAAAGCGGGGCTAAGCGCTGTTTGCAGTTCAGTGTAGGCTGGTGCTCTGTGGCGAGCTGGCCAGATGCCAGTGCAGTCAGCCACCACGCACCTTCATTCCACCATACAGCTCCTGTTTCATTCAAGCACCAAGAACTTTTTTCCTTGAGCAGCACACAGAGCACAATGCAATTTAAAATCTTTTGTTACAGATAATCTTCATCGCATGTTGTGTGCCTTTGTTTCTTTTCCTACTGTTCTGCAGATACATAACAATGCTGCTTTTCAAGGCCAAGGCTATTATAAGAGCTGACTTTTTCCCCCTAATATGAACCTTGACACTTGAAAAATTCCCCTGTCCTTCCTTTTGTAAAGCAGGGATGGGCGCACAACTATTTGAAGATGAACGTTTGCTTCATTAGTAGGAAATAATGATAAATGCAGAATCGATGCAGGTTGTTGCATCTAGTCAGTAGTCACACTAGCACTTGTACTAGCATAAGCAGTCTATATTTTAGAGATTTAAGCTCTAGGAATGCAACAGTATGCAAAAGTTAAGAGAAACTGGAACATGGTCCAGGACATTTATGTGGCTTTAATTTTTTGGAAAAGTGAAAACTTGCTGTATTTCAGTTAATTGTCCCCAGAGAATGTTCCTAAACAAATGATAGGTTTTGAAATCAGCAGTTTAAATGCATAAGAATGGGAAAATAAATCAGAATGAGATCAATTTGAAATATGAGTTGTATGTCCACATAAGGCACAGTCCATATTGAACACAGCTTCTGAAGAAGCAACATACTTGGGTAAACAGTGCTTAACCAAAGCTGAAGGTTTCCTAGCCTGCCAGGGAAGCCTGTGCACCCCTCCTCATTCCTTCTTTGTCCCTGTCCTTCTCCAGGCTGCTGTGCTCTGCCCATGTACTCCCTTTGGGGATTTCTTTCTGCCTCTGAGGTCGGTGGACAGAGCGTAGGAGATAAAAGACCTACATGTGAGAGAAGCCGTCACACAACTGGGTGCTTCTTATTCTTCTTGCAATCTGACAGAACACATTTGTTCCTAACACACTGTATATCATAAAGCTTTATTAACTGTTTACAAGCTATGTGTTTTTGTGATGGCTGGACAGGAATTTGGCCATGTCCTTCATAAGATATTCAGATGAGAGGAATCCTTTCTGCCTGCTGAATCCACAGTCACCCTGAAATTGAAGGCAGCCAAGTCCTATAGTCCCTGGTATGTGTTACTTTAACTGAAGCGAGATCAAGCCTTAAGCAAGTCCTAAAACTGTCAATATAATTCCAGATCCCCAATGCATCCCTTTCCCAATTGCTTACAAGGCCTTTCATGCATCTGCACTTTGACTAGAAGGCAGTAATTATTCAGGAGTACAGCAACAATACAGTACTCAATATTTAAAAACACCAAATAAAATCAATTAATGTGTATCCAGGCAAAATTTCTGGGAGTATTCAGCTGTCAGGATGTCTGCTCCCAGACTTTTCCAGGACCCAAACAATGATCCATAACTAAACTGATGAAAATACCAGCAACAATGCTCAAGACAGTTCTGCAAAACTGGGTAAAATGCATCATTTCAAGGTGAAATCTCATTATATTTTTTGAAAATCCCCAAACTCTAGCTTGTCTTGGAGCAGAAGTTTTCTATATATCTCAAACAGCACAGCAGTCAAAGCAGAGCTGTTCTGTCCCACAGAAGCCAGGTTGAGGGCTCAAACTCAGAAGGTCAGGCTGGGGGACCACCTGCAGTTTCCCAGCCTATTCCCTCCTGAACTTCCAGCCAAATACAGAACGGCCTGATCACTCCCAGCCTACAAAGCTGATCACAAATGATAAAAATGACTATAACAGTTGGATTCTGGTAGTGCTTGGTGTGTGCTTGGGCCTTTCTAGTTATATAACCACAGAGAGACCTGTCTGCAAGGCATTCATAATCAAGATAACACGATGAGACAGACTAAGGGAAAATTAAGCATCATTAACAAAAGGGCAGGGGGCAGCTTCTTGAACCTGTCATTATTTACAGATAATGTCTTGTCAGAAGGAACACATGGGTACCAGCAAGGGATCAGAAGGACAGAGAAGGTGGTAGCTTTGCAGGTTAAGACCTTTATTTTCTTCTCTGCTTAAAATAGCCTATCCTGGTACACAGGAGTGATGCCTCAGTTTCTGCTTTCTTTCTAAGAAAGAACTAGGCTCTTTCTATTTTGGCAGTTTATGAGTTTTTCAGAAATAAGCTACATCAAAGTCCATGTGATTAACTTTACAATGAAAGTAGATTGAGCCTTAGATTTGAAAAGTGAAAAAACTCGGAAAAGAGAAAGGAAAGAAATATTTCCGTCACCTTGTAGCCAGTGTGCTCCTGGAGGGGACACTTAATGAAGGTAAACAAGGATTTTCAACATTGTACATCGTGCAGCTTTTGAGCCCACTGTGCTGAAAGTGTCTTGGCAGCGAGAACCAACTGTGGGATGTTTTAACCTCTATTTGGAAGAAAGTACAGGTAAGAACAGTACCAGTACATGCTTTGAAGGCAGAAGGGTTCCTACCCTTCTGTGGCTTATCTGTTCCTGGAAGTCTGCCTGGAGATGGAATCTCCTCTGGACTATCAATAAAGGTGTCTAGTGTACAACCTACAGTTATTCCCAAGAATCAATCTGTGCTTCCCAAGATGTTGAGCCCAGTTCTGTTTCTCTGGAAATCTAAGAAATTCTTAATAATCTTCTGTCTTTATCTTTCTGATCTTCATTACAGTTTCTTTGCCAAAAAAAATACAGACTCACAGAGCAATAGATGCTCTTTAGCATTGGATGATAAATCTTTGTTGAGAATCATTTAACTCATTGCTGCTTTGCAGCTTTGGCCCCAGCCAGTTTAAACAACATACGCCTGATTAAGATTTTGGGAGGCATAATAAGAAAACCTCTGGCAATAAAGATGAGATTATTTTAGCCAGGTTCTTTAGAAACAAAAAATGTAGCTGGGAGATAGCAGGTAAGCAAGAGGCCTTAAGAAGCAGTTTTGTGGAGGGTTTTTTTGAGATGATCAAAAAGGAAAACAGGTCCTTTCAATTTGGAAAAATAGAGGTCTTCCAAGGCTTATATGGGAAGGCTTTTGTGATGGGTTTTAATTAATGTTTTTATGACAATAAGTTAAAAAATGACAAGTGAAATCTGTATTCTTCACTCTGAAAACAAATTATTTGCAGAATTAGTCCTTCTCTTTCCAGAACAAGCTGGTAGAAAATATGAAAACTGAAATGACATGTTTTAAAGCCTTATAGCCAAACTTCCTCATGCAGACAACTATATTTCACTGTAAATTCTTGAAAGACTAGTGGATTTAGCTATGTGTATAAGAAACGTCTGGCAAGTAGAGTATCTCAGTACACATGCCAGGTGAAGGAAGAAAGCCCAGACTACAGACAAGAAAGGAGAAAAATACTGAATTTCAGGCCTTAAGCAAGGAGTCAGAAGATTAGATTTCAAGCACTGCTGAACCTAATGGGCCTTGGTCAGGGATGGGAGCTCTAGCCACTTTTCTAAAGCAATTAAAAGGTGACATGGGAAAATAGAAGATGACAGGAATCTCACCATACAAAAGGATTAGAGCAAATCTGTTTCCATTGCTTGGGAGCACTACACCAATGGTGTGTAGGTTGTGATGTAAGGGTAGCCGACATACCAACCTACCTACACAAATGACAGGGAGGTATAGAGGCACTTGACAAAATGTTCTTCTGGTGGCCAGAATATTCTAATGAGGCAATCAGAACTTCCTGGTAATGGTGAAAATATATCAAAGCCAACTTTGTGGAATACTATGTCTTGGCAAAGATCTTACATTGATTTTGCAGGGGGGAATTAGCAATATGCCTAGCTGCAGTTAATGCTTATTCCAGACAACCAAAGTAGTACATATGACAATGATTTTGGCAGCTAAGACAATAGAAAGTATACATGTTGCATATGATTTTGCATAAGGAAATCATATGGGACTGTGGCAATCATCTGGGACTCATTTTTTTTTTTTCCTGGGGAATATAAGATTTTTCCCAAAGCTCCCTGCCAGTTTAGCTTATTGCTTAGCACCACACATTAGCAAAACTCACATAAAGGTATTAGCAGGGAACTACAAGTAGAGCCCTTAAAACACTGCAAAATTTCTTTAGTTTAAAGGTTGGTATCACCAATCACTAGACAGAAAACATAATCCGAGTGATTTTTAAATTACAGTACTGCTTTAGTTTTATATAGTAAAACCAGATGCATCTAAAAAAACCCAACAAACCAACAACCAACAGATAGGAAACTCACAGCATAAGGAATTCACAAAATAAGCTTCTCAGGGGTAAGTAAAACATTAATACTTTATTGACCTGTTATTACTAGGTAAAGGATCTCTTTTCTTATTTGCATCTTAGTCAAAGGCAATTTATGGTCCAATTCAGGGATTAATGAGACTGCTGAGCAGAAATACTGACATCAAGAGCATCGCTCAGGAGTAAATGCTATGGTTAACACAAAAATTGTTTAAGAACCATATGAATATTCAGGTCAAAACAAAACATGTAGCTGTGGACTAGTCTGCAAAGCTCCTAGTAAATCAGTCTTGTAGTCTCTGAACCTTCAGCATCAATCACAAACCAATTAAACAGTCACATCCTTCACGGAGGCTGCAGCACAAAGCTCCGATTTGGAATAGTGGTCTCTGAGGGTGAGGCATTCTCATTTCAGGAACTTGTTACTGAACTCCTTACTGGAAGTAATCAGTCTGAACCCAGACTGACAGTGGTTAGATCAAACCGTAACCTGTTCCAGGAACACGTTCCATCCTAGGAAGGATGTCTGTGAATAAATTCCATCAAATTAAAGACTGCAGGATGTAATTGTTCATGCATGATGGTATGTATTTAAAAATGAAGGCTATTGGTAGCTAATAAATGCCTAAAAGTAGTTTGAAAGCATTCAAATGGAGATAAATTATTTCCAAGTCATCTTTGATTTAAATGCCCACATAAAAATATTTTTTATTGTAATTAAATTTAATTAATTTTGTAAATGTTATTATTAAAGATTTCTCATACTACATTAGCTGAATCAGTCCACAAACGTTACAAAGATACTTCATCTTCTTCCCATTAGTTTTCCTCTTAAAACCAACCAAAACTCATTTATCATTGGACCAGTCCAGGATTACACACCAAGCTGTCTGGTGATGCGCCAAGGAAACACATGAACCTCAGCCCCCAACAGCCACCAGGCAGGTTTGCAGACAGACACTCCTTGCAAAGAGGAGTACCTTACTTGGCCCTTTATTTTCCTTTCATCCTGCACAGTTTGGGCTCTGCGCACCCATTAATCACACCCAGGTAGCTACATCTTCAGTGCAGAATCTCCTTCCTTGTGGCTTGGACCTCCTGAACTCACACTTTGTTTCTACTGCTTTAGATTACATAGTGACTGCTTGTAAGTCAGTGTGGAATGAAGCTGTTATTAGAAAGAGATGCTCTTTTGATTCAGTATTGCTCCAGCAAGTGGCTAAAAGCAGACATTTAAATATGCAACAGATGAATGAATGTGTCTTGGGATAAATATCTTACGAACTGGAAATCATCATCCTGTCCTTTCCAAACAACATTTCTATCTGCTTATGTGGTGAACTCCTGTGGTTTGTGGGCAGCTGATTTGGTAGGAGTTACAAAAAGCTCACAGATAAAGTTAGCATTTAATCTTCATTGCCTCATAGCCTTTATACAGATGTTCACTCTTACATATTGCATGGATATATGACAAATGTACATGCAGTATTTAAGACAAAATATCTATGTAAAGATTGGGTAAGGAAGATCGTATTTTGAAAACAATTGACACCTTACAAATATTAAATGGAAATGTCTTAGACTTGCAAAGATCATTGGATTGCAAAGTCATAGCAGATAGGTGCTTTCATTTTTTATGTTCCAGTATTCTGGGATCTCAGAGATACTTTAGTTTTAATAATGTTACTGTTTTGTGGATTTTTTTTTTTCAAATTAACTACTTGAAGTTGCAGGTCTCCATATGCCTTTGAGATGCTATTTCTGCTGTTTATACATGTCCAGATCCTGTTACAAATTTGCTGAAGTGTACGGACAAGTGCCTTAAAATAGAATTTTCAAAGGCTTTTAGATACTTACAAATGAAAAGCAGCATCTAATTAGATTTTCAAAAGCTCCAAAACCTGTTTAGGGTCTAACTCCTATTAGATACTGAGCCCCATTAGGCTGCACATGCATTTTTAGGTGTTTGCCATTCCCTTGACTATATGACTCAGCCTGCCTGTGTTCATGGGGACACCATGGTTAGCCAGCATGTGGAGACATTAGCAATGCAGGGCTGGGAGGCTCATAAATACTTAGTTCAGTTCTCTGCCCTGGCAGCCAGCTTCATCATGTGCTTCCATATCCTCTGAGATTCAGTTCGTTATTGCCAGTGAAACCTTTTAGGTGCCCAAAAGGAAAGAGGAGAGAGTAGCAAGGAAAAGACAGTGTATAATTATTGTACTTACTTAATGCTAAGCATAGACTCCTGTTAATCTAAAGTGCATTGTTAAGAAACTATAGTATTGATATCAAGTTGTAGAATGATATTATAATGATTCCAGTTTCCAAAATATATGAGGAAATTCATTAGCTAGCTTTACCTTTGGCCTACAAAATACACCTTGAGTTGTTTCACATGTTCTTTAACTAATGAAATTTTGGATCTTATCTCTTTGTTAGAGTAATTCATACTTAGTACTTTGAATCAATTCTGAGAAATGAGTATTTCTCTAGTACTTTGTTATGAGACAAGGTATCAACTACTGTTACATCACATTAGTGATTCATTAGTCAGACTTCTCATGCTGAAGCCAATCTTGCGACATTTGTGTGGAAAACGTCTGTTCTTTGTTGGTACAGTAGCTCAAAGAGTTCAGTACACTCCAGTTTTCATTTAACGTAACATTAGTGACTCATTTGTTTTTTTCAGTTTTAAGTCTGTTTGTCAGGGATTCATGAATGGTGTTCTTCTTACCTAGTAATCTGCTTTCTCTAAATTGCTTTCTGTCTTCCCAGACAGTGGTTGTTATATTCCAACATGAATGTCCAATGTTATATTGGAAGGAAACCCACCATTTACCAACCCATTTGAAATCGAGGCAGTTGAGCGGGCTCAGCAGCTCTAAGGAAGTAGGTTTTTATCTAAATGCTTGCAAAGGGGTTCACTGGAGTAGCATTTTGACTACAGGTCCACAAATTTATTAAAACATAGAAGCTGTAATGGCAGCAGAGGCAGGCCAGAGAGTCACAAAGATGATAAAAAGAAGATGGAAGTTTCTAACCTTCTGAAGTCTTTTTGGTTCAGTCCTATTCACTCTGACAGCACAAAACTGCTTCTCTTTCTCTCTGGGCAGAACAGAGGAAGGGAGAGACACATCAACACAAATGCAGCCAAAGAGGGGACATACCTGATGGACCTAAAAGGCTCAAAAGGAGTCAGGAACATGCTATAAGGTTGACAAGGATGTGCAGTTTTGGGGTAAGCATATCAAAAGTACTAAACACGGTCAATAGCAGTTCACAGCAATCCATAGAGAAGCCTCTGCCTTAAATTTGGACTTTACTAATCATAAGTTCCAGGTGTTAACAATTGTGTGTGCCAGCTAATGCAAAGCGTTTCACTCTGATCCCTCCAAAGACCAGAAAGGAGAATGGTCTAACACAGGGTGTCAGTCACCTGTGGGTTGTACAAGAGAGTGCAGGATATTTACTTTGCTTTGGTTAGATCTTGCTCTGATTCGACTTTTTCAATGGGAGTGTTAGAAAGTGTGATACCAGTATTTATACTATCATTCAGGGTGGACTTTTTATTTTGTTCTGACTGAAAATAATTATTGACACAGAGGTTCAATAATTCAAAGGTTATTGTGAAAAATTGAAATGGAAAAGACTCAGAATAATTTGAGAAAAACTGAAAATAAGCAGATTTGTCCTCCAGAGTTTTCCAGGCATGGAACCCATAAACCTAGAAACTTAAATGCACTTTTTGTGCTTTCTCTGGCATTATATAACACATAACACCAAATGTATTTTATATTATACAGTTCATCCAAAATATACCCTAAAGCTAGTCATAAAATGGAATGCACTTAGACACACCCAATTACACTATAAAACCAGAATGCTATATAGCAATTAATCCAAGGTAATTCATAAATCTAAGCAAAGCCACTGAGGATAAATTAAATTAAACATGATAATTCTGATTTGGCATTTAAAATACAGTAAAAATAAAATATAAAACTCTAGGGCTACATTTTGAAAACTCATCCTTTGACTTGTACCTGTAAATTACAGAACCAAGTCACTGTAGTAAAAGCAAAACTGTACTAAAGTAAGTTATGTCACAAACATGGTTCCTTTGAATGTTTAATTACTACATTCTGCTGGCATATCAAATATGTAGTTGAGTAAATAGCATACATTGCAGGGGCTTTCTCTTTTAACAATTTCTGTCAGGGGCAAATATCACTTTTTGACATTTGCCAGCCTGCGTGCACCTGCAAATCAGAGACATCTGAAATCCCAGAGAACTGTGCATTTGGGCCAAAGTTCATGGGAGTCGATGAGCATCTAACCATCGACTTTTACAGGCATCTGATCAAAATAGAGCAAGAGCTGTCACTTCAGGAGTAGTGTTGCAGCCAGACCCGGTGGCTGTGCCTAGGCTGGTAAATCTGTGCAAGCTTCAAAACACTCCCACACACCAGGACATGGACACAGCAGTCCTGGGAATGAACCTGGCCTATACACCTTGCACTCTCCTGAGCAATTCCTAGGCACAGTTTGGGAGTTCAGTGATCCAGGGACTGTTTCCAATAGGCAGTCTTCATTTAGCCAATCTGTTCTGGAGGAAAAGGCATAGTCTTGAGCCACTTGGTGCCACTTGGCTCTAGTGCCTGGAAAGCTCCCAGGCATGACGGCAGATGGAGCTGCTGTGGGTCAACAAGTGACTCTCATGGAGGGTACAATAAAGCAGCCCTGGCCCGAATGTTTCTGAGGACTGTGTGTCTCATGGTCGTATGACCAGCATCTCAGCAATCCTGGCTAATAAATAGAGTAGAACTTGCCGTGGAAATACTATCCCTCTCAGTGCAAAAGATGCAGTAAAAAAGTATGTTAAGACACCAAAGAACATAACACTGAAATGTGTAACCTGCTTGAACAATGAGGGCTATTGTGTATCTCTGTATGAAGGATGTGGAAAACCAGCATGTAATAGTTTGTTGGTACACAATGCAGCATGTAAAGATAAGAAATATGCAGAATATGCAGTGGCTTGGAAAAGCTGATCATCATACATCTGTTAAAAAATGGGGGAGGTCTGGCTGTTTAGTGCTGAATCAGCTACATTTGCACAGGTGGAAGCTTCTGATAGCACCAAGTTGAACTGCAGTGATCAAGCCCACTTGTTGCAAAAAGCATGCAGCAATAGCTCCACAATACCAGGCAAATACTCCATTTGGTGTATATATGAACAACATACGGCAATCCATAAGTATAATTCGTTAGGATCTCTTATTTTAATATCTGCTGCCTTTGTGTGTATGAATTAATCTTTTTCATCTCTGTAAGCAAGCAGCAACAAAAGCAGATTAACACATTGTTTTGAATAGTAGCCAAGGAGACCTTTGTGAGACCACTCTGCTCACCTTCACTGGAGGTTGCTCACTGTAACCCCCACGGAGGAAGCTGCTCTGCTGCAGCTGCCCTGGGTGGTGGATGGGGTAACCCCATGGGCTGACACCATCAGACCCTGCTGAGCTCTGAAAGGTTAGGGCCAGTGCTGCCATGCAGGGTAGGGTCTACAAGTGCTTTTTGAGAAAAATGGGTCTGATGTGGCAAATACTGGAGCTTAATCACTTAAATGGTGTTTAGAGAGCTCAGCATTTCAACATGAGAATGTAAGGACTGGCTAGGCTTGGCCAGAATACAGGGAGCTCAGATACAAAGTCAGATTTACCAAATTTGATGTTGAAGGCAAATATTTCACAATTCCCCCTATTTAGATAGGACACCTAATTTTTTTGACAATTTCATTAGATTATTAAGATATGGGCCTAAAATAAAAACATATTTCTTGGCAAGTGATTGGACATGGGTAGAAAAACACCTGACTGACATCTGCTATGTTTATTTTGGAGAGTGGTTCAAGAGCTCCCTGCCAGATACTGATGCTGTCTGGCACTCAGAGGTAGAAGTGCCAAAATGAACAGAGCAAATCTTCTTTCCTTTCCTTTCCTTTCCTTTCCTTTCCTTTCCTTTCCTTTCCTTTCCTTTCCTTTCCTTTCCTTTCCTTTCCTTTCCTTTCCTTTCCTTTCCTTTCCTTTCCTTTCCTTTCCTTTCCTTTNCCTTTCCCTTTCCCTTTCCCTTTCCCTTTCCCTTTCCCTTTCCCTTTCCCTTTTCTTCATCTTGGCAGTAATTAGAGAAAGACAACACAATAAATTGTCTTTTAAATTCAAATGATCAATCCCATCTATTGGTTTCTTCAGCCATGATACCCTGAGTATTCTAACCAGGTAATACGATAAGAGAAACTAATAATGCTGTTGGGAATAAAAAATTGTGGCTGTCTGCATTGAAACAGGTGGTATAAATATGTTTCCAGTAATTCCATGGCTGTATAAATTTTAATGTAATGATAGAATTCTTTAAATTGTCACAGCTCTATGAACTGTCATCTGTGGATTCGTTTAAAACAATTGCCTCCCTCTAGTAAGGGCAAAATCTTCTGAAATAATCATCAAGCACATATGTCTGCTGGAGTCTGCAGCGAAATAAGAGATTGGAGGGTTGTGATTTCATAGGTGACCATTTTAGCATAGGCATGAAGCTAATGTTTTGACTTTTACACCTGACATTGTATCCCTGACATGCCACAAAAAGTTGATGAGTGGTGACAACTGAAAATCATCCCTGTGTCTTCAAAAGAAGAAGAAAAGAAGACAAGGCATCACTGGCAACTACTGTGTGGATACCAAATATCATATAGCACCCCCATCTTTTCATAGAGCTTTTGTCTTTCCACAAGCAGCATCTACATATTAATTACTTAAAGCCTACGTCAGCTGTAGTTATTTTGTGAGCAATATATGCACAGGTGATGTGCTAGTGAAGTGCACAAATGGAAGGGACAGCAATTTAACCTAAGCTAGGACCAAGGCTTCAGGGTGATCCTGTGTGGTTTTAGCATGGTCTATCACTTTATGCAGGCAAAAATCTGACTTTGCTGGGCTATGCTGTCCTGGTGTGATTGACCCCTGCATTGCACACAGATGTATTACCAGTGATAATGGAGCAGCTCTTCACAGTCGCTCTTCTTACAGCTGCTCTTCAGCATAGCTTCTTATTTAGAAGAAGTTGGTGGCTTCATGCTGATGCTTTGTACCATAGTGGGTGTGAAGTTTCTCCATCTCTGAAGTAACTATGAGCACTGAGGTCTTTATCAAGGTAATAAAGTTAAAAGTAAGAGTTGTTCAGAAAGAGAAAAGCTGCATCTCTTCTCAGGAAAGAGCCTTTGGTGGCCTGCAGGATCCTCTCTCCAACCTAACAACGTTACCTGCTTTTGTCAAAAAAGGTAACATAAGGTCATACCTCCCTACTACTCTTGCTTTCGTCTCTTCCCTCCCTTACCCGCTAACAGAGGAAATTTTGCCAGCCTTAGTAGAGACATATTTAGTAAAATGGAAACTATAATCTGGAAAGCAGATAACTGAATTTGACTTATCATTCCCTAAAATCAGACCCTGAGTATTTCATTTAGCTTTCTAAATTGTATTTGCTTTATATTGATTTTGCAGTGTGGCTTCAGGGTTCTTTACACATGTAGATCTCTTTAACTAGTGGACGGATGTGGAAAGAGAGGGAAACACTCACTGGTTTTGTGGTGGCTCTTTGACAGATAATGTACACAAGCTGCTGCGATTATCAACAAGGACAGCAGATCCAGTCAGGTCATCAATCTTTGTTTTATCTGTGGGGGATATCTTTTAATGATTCCGGGAGAGGAAGCTTTTAATTATGCTGTCCCTTCTAGATAATAAAGGAATGGACATACATTGCAAGGAGGAACTCATGGAACAGGAGATGGAAAGCAGAAGTGAGCATGATGTGACCTAAAGTCACCCATCCTTTCTCCATGCCTTGCAGTGGGCAGCAAGTCCATTGGTTCAGTAACCCAAACACTGTCAGCAGAGTCCTAACAAATGCTGCAATATGGATTTCATTGGATTCCCACTTCAATACTAAACCACTAATTACCAAGACTTTGTTTTCACAGACACGAAGCACACAGGTGCCTACTGCCTACACTGCCCTACTTATCTTAAAGCCACAAAGACAAATATTCAATGAATAGGCCAGAAAAGAGGTCAGAGAAAAGGAGGTCACTGTAAAATTACCTTGAAGCATACTGTGATCTAAAGATTATGGCAAATGTCCATGTTTGTCATGAGTGGAGGTTAAAGACCTGGATGCAGAACCAGACTGTGCCAAAAAGACAAACTCAAATAAAAATAATAGAGTGGGCAACTAGTACCAGCTCTGGGTTTGGTCTAAGAGCCAATATTTCTCTTCTACAGAATAATAACTGTGGAGAGAAACTTACCGGCAGCAAGAAGACTTCTGTAGGAAATGTGGGGCCATAGGGGACTGAGGCAGAGGCTTGTCACACCAGCCAGATGGAAATGCCTTGCTGGAGCCATATAGAAGTTGTGATTTACTAAAACACAAGTTATTGGGCTTAATACAAGGGTAACTGAGAGCAATTTAATGACCTGTGACATACAGGAGATGAATCTAGATGATCTAATGCTCCCCTTTGGCCCCCAAGCACTATGAAAAGGAAAAAATGGAAAATATTACATTTCTGTATAAAGTTTTTACCTGGAAGCATATCAGATTTTTTTATTAATCATAGTAACCATCATATTTAGCACTTCTGGTGTTCTGTGTGTTTTTAAAGAAGCATTTAAATGTGAGCTGTAAAAGTGTGCATGTGTATCTGTGCGTGCATGCCTCTGGAAGTACCAGAGTTACAACTAACCGAGACATTAGGCTCAACATTGGATTCTCTTTCAAAGACTGATCTTTAATGACTTCAAAGTAGATCAGACCTCTGTATGGTGTCTTGTCCAGATGAGATATAGTGCATCCAGCATGCAATTGTATGAGTGCTATAAGACATCAGTTCAGCACTGAAACAGTGTCATAGCTTCTCAAATTAAAGATGAACAGATTTGTATGATACAGACTTCCTGTATTCCGTTGCAGTTCACATAGGCTGGGAGTGGGAATTATTATATACACCTTTTTCTGGCCCCCACAATAAGAATGCAAATTTCACCCTGAGGTGGCCATTAGAGAGATGAACATGTGTGCGAAACAGAGACCTAGAAAGGACTGGAAGGCAAGCTGATGTTTGTTTATTTATTTTTGTAAAGAAGTATAAGCCAAAAGACTTATCAGAGAAAACTTGAAGACCAAATTATGTTGCCTGGGATTTCTCTCATGTGCAGACAACAGAAACCTTCAAATTATGCTCAGTACTGAATCCTCAGTATCCTAGCAAAACCAGCATTGAAGGACATTTTTAATTGGACCAATCTACTAAGAGCAGTTTCAGTAAAAGAGTGCAAAACACCTGCCTTTTCCTCATGACATCAACAATACCCTATGGGCAGTAAGCTGAAATACATGTCAACCTGCACCTCTGTAATTGTGACATAAGATACCCAGTCACTTGAAATATAAGAAAAATCTCTGCATTCCTGAATGCAAAGGTTAAAAGGTCTGGGTTTAGGAACAAAGTCCAGGGACACTTTATCTATTATCCAGAAGCATGATGGAAACAACTCTTAAAGATACCATGAGAAATGCTTGTCAAAGAACGATTTCTTAGCAAAAACTCTTACATGTCTTCTTTATTGTGCCAAATGTAATATTGCAATTATTGGCTTGCTCTGGCTAGGGTGGGAATTGTTACTTTTAGCTAGTTACATACAGTAAAGTATTCCTGTATATATAGTTCTTATTACACACTTCTTCAAGTATGAAGAGAAAAGAAGCTAATCTAATACAATATTGTGCCGCACATTTGTAGTTAGAGAGCTGGTCAAAGGACTGCACTATCATGTTAATTAATGAATGCAAAAATGGGTATTTTAGCTACATAACACTTAACAGGTCATTTCTCTTGGATGCTATATGCTGGAAAACAAAAATATGTGACAGAAAAATCAGTTACATGTCCCTGAGAGCCAAAAATCAGAAGTGAATGTTAAATATCTGCCTACTGGATTATATGTTTCCTTGCTCTGGTTGTTGTATCAAAGCATATTGAACAAGTTGGAATTTTCTCTCAGGTCTGTATTGAGTCTTTTCCACTGCTAAGTTGTTATTTTAAATTTAAAAATTTGTGAAGCATCTCTGTCTCTCTCTCCAATCTGTCTGGCTAAAATGGTCCATTGCTCTTGTAAGAGTAAGGATGATAAACATTGAGTAATCCCTCCAAGGTGATTCTTGACAGGACTTATCTTTCAACTTAGAGCATTCACACTGAGATCAGAGGCAATGCACACAACTGACTGGGGAATTCAGGAAGGCTGCAGTGGGGAGCTGCAATGTTTGTGGTAATGGGGGGAAGTCCACAGGCTGTGAAAAAATGACAAAAATCAACCTGCAGCTGGGACTGCTTCACAGAATCACAGAGGTCAGGGCAGTGACCGGCACCAGCGAGACTCGTGCGCAGGGAGGGTGCCTGGGGCTGGTCCATTTCTAGCTTGCTCATGGCTGCCCAGAAGAGGGGGTTGGGTTTTGATGAGGACAGTTCATTCAAGTCAAGGTTTTGCAGTGGTTTGAGTGCAATTGGTTAGTGATGTTCTTGATTAAGACTAAAGTAAATTAAAGTAACTAAATTAAGTAGTAGAAACCATCAAACATCAGACAAGTCTTACTGATCTTGTATTGGTGCTTTAAATTGAGCAGGATACATACTTGTTTGGGAAGAGACCTCTTCAAAGGGCAGGCGATGGCTCACCAAAAATTCACTTCTGGACTATGAAAGTGCAAAGTCTAGCACTCCCAGCCCACCAAGAATCTACTCCAGCTGTTCAGGACCTTCACATTTAAGCCACCTGGGATGCAATCCTCTATATGTGCAGTTAGCTGGGCACAAATTACTGCGGTGCGTTGACCCTGGCTGGCTGCCAAGTACCCACCAAAGCCGCTCTATCACTC
>VYZV01002440.1:135652-149145 GCA_013401275.1 Pandion haliaetus | reverse complement strand
CATGTGGCGAGCTGACTCAACCCCCATCCCCTGTTCCCCTGTGCCGCCGGGGGGAGGAGGTAGAAAGCACCGGGAATGGAGCTGAGCCGGGAAGGCGGGAGGGGTGGGGGGGAAGGTGTTCTGAGGTTTGGTTTTCCTTCCTAATATCCTTGGTTTTTTGATTTGATTTGTATTCAATTAAATTGCTTTTGTTTCTTCCCCAAGTTGAGGCTGTCTTTTGCCCGTGACCATAAGCGGGGAGTGATCCCTCCCAGTCCTTGTCTCGACCCACAAGCCTGCCTTTGGATTTTCTCCTCATGCCAATGTGGCCAGGGGCGGGGGTGGGGGGTGAGTGAGCGGCTTTGTGGTGCTTTGTTACCGACTGAGCTGAAACCGAAACCACGACACTCCTGATCTTTATTAATTCTCACTGGGGCGAGTGGAAGTTGGGAGAGCATTCTGGGAAAGAGTCACTTTATTTTTGCGGTACTCCTATGACATTTTCTTATATTCTCTAGAGACATCTACTGTTAGCAGCTGCTGGAAGTGGGGTGGTGGGAAAAATGGATTTTTGTTTTTTAATCTGATACAGTATCTGTCATGGTCTTGAGTTAGCTAGAAGCAACAGGCATTATTGAGGTTTAACAAATTGAGCAATGAGAAGAGATTATTAAGAAGAGAAAAAAAATCATATTAGTTCATCTGTGATATTTGTAGCTGACTGAGCAGAGTATCACATTGTATCCACATCTGTGCAGAAAACCTCATCTTCGTTCTAGGTCCCATTTGCTCTGAAAGGTAATACACTCTCTTATGTGGTCAGAGAGACCTGTCTTCGGGCTGCATAAGTCAGGTTTGTCAGTTGTCCTGGGTCAGCTTGACATGGGAGAAATCACCTTGCTTGCTCTTTGTGCAGCCAATGCATATAGACGCACACACACACAGAGCATTTGGAAATGGTGTGTCTGCACTCATGAATATGAGCCATGGCCTGGTTTGTGGCCCTGTGGGTGAGGGGCACAACACAGCTCTTGCCCAAAGAGCTGAAACTTCTTCTTCTTCCAAACTGAGGTACCTTGTTCCTTCCCTGTGGCAACGCCGGCCAATCCTGAACTAGCATCTGAGAGCAAGCTTGGAATGAGCCCAAATCACCCATGGAGTGTGTTTACAGCTGGAGGATAGCTCAGCTTCACATGGACACAGCCTTGAGATCCAACTTTTCCTTTCCTGAGTTTTGCATTTGTCTTTATCCAGCACAAATCTCAGTTGGCAAGGGGTGGAAAGGAACAGAAAAGGAGGAACAACTGAAAACTTTCTTCACTGAAAAATGGTCAACCTAAATTTTATGCTGGGTCATGGAGAAGATGGTGAGATGTTACCACACAAGCTTTCAGTGTGCAGTGGTTCACTGGCTACTACAGTCTGGTCAGTGAGGTAGTCATGTTTCTCTTTCTTGTATTGTAATGCCACTGTGATAAGAGAAAAAGGTGACTTTTGCTGAAGTCCTAGATCTCCTTGAGAGGAATTACAATAAATTTTTCCGTGGATTCCCCAGGAGGTAGGGCTAAAACTAGCTACCTGTGTGGAAGAAAAACAGATGATTTGCAACAGGGTTGCCCAAATGTCAAGATCCACATATGAAGATGCAGCAGTCCAAGGAAATTCTTTGCTTCCATAAATGTCTATGCCTCTAGAGACTCATGGACTAGACATAGCCAAAGAAAAATTCTTTACTATCCCTGCTGGATTCAGTAATATAGTTCAGTAAAATGGAATTTAACTTGAAATCTGAACAAAGCAGTGTCTGAGAGGGGGAGGGAATATTTAGTCTATGTTGTACTGCCTGTTAAATATCTTGGAAAACAGGATTTTCCTTTGTCTGTCTCACCATAGATCTATTATTTGAAAAGGCTGTGAAAGCCTGGACATTGCCTTCCAGCTGCCCAGAAAGAAATAATCTCATGCCAGCTGTACCAGATAAAGTGGAAATCTCTGCAAACACACAAAGATCCCACATTCCTTTAATAAGCTGTAATAGCATTCTTAAATGGGTCAGTTGTCCCAGAAAAGTTCAAGGCTTTCACAGCACTTCACACTAAGGTCTCAAAGAGTACAGAAATGTGAGTATTTCCATGGCTTCCTTTCCTAAACAGGACAGCCCCCACCACCAAAAAAAACCCAAACAAAACAAAAAACAAAACACACACAAAACCCCCAACAAAAAGCAAAACCTTGGGGATGGAGAAATGAAGTAATTTTTACATAGATGTACACAAGGAGAAGTAAAAGAAAAGAAGAGAGGTGATCCCCATGCAGTTGGTAACCAACTGAACTAGAGACTTCAATGTACTTGTTTATATGTGTTTTTTTTAAATACATGGAGATATATACAAATATATATATATACACATAAATCTAATCTTCTTAAAGAAGTAGTTATTGGCATAAGAGACAACTATGCCATTTTAGCTTTGAAACGTAATCTTTTAGAAAATGAGAACTAAACTTCCTGGGGAAATTAATTCTCTTTCTGAATGTGTATAATAAAAAAAAGACACAATGATTATGATAACAGTTTATTCAACCATATAATGTTTCCTCTGCAGAGGAAAGCTAGTACTGTTTTTAGAAAAGGACATCTTTGCTAAAGGCAGAGGTGGTCTGATTCCCTGTGAGAGCAGAAGAGACTGACGTTTTGAACAAACTTCACTTTATGTGAGGGTATCTTGTAAGAGAAAGTAAATTGTCAGCCACTTTTAGGGAAGAAATGTTCAAACGCAGACAAAAAAAGGTCAAAAACTGGCCATTAATCCCATTAGAAAAGCATAATACATTTCTCACCAAATCTCTTTCTTAACAAGTCTATTCAGGAAACAAGCCAAGAAAGGGGTATCTCCAGAGATGCTGAAAAGACAAAGGGAATATGGAGGGAAGGAGGACGAGGCTGATAAGAGGGGGACAGAAAGGTCAATGTGAGGCAGGGGATGGAAAAGAGAGGAGTTTTTCTGTGTATCTGGTGTTTTGACAAGCTCCCCATTGAGTAGGAATCGGGGAATATTGATAGAAACTGGTTTTAAGAGGAAAAAAGATCTGCATCTGCTTTTCCAGAATACAGTGACTCAGCCTGTTCAAAGTCTCAAAATTAAGCTTAATCGCACAAAGATACAAAGGCGATATTCCANTGAGATCTCTTTTTCTAAAGTGTCTTTTTATATTGCTCATGTATAAAGGTTTAACTATTAAAAACAAAAGAAGTCTCTACATTAAGAATGACATTAAATTAGAATTACATTTTGGGAGTACACTTTAATAACTGCAGATATTCTGGGAGAATTGCAGTTACCTAATAAACAAGTATTGAAAATCAAGGGAATGTAGAGTCATAATTAAACCTAAAATAAACACAGTTTAGAAACAGAATTGTGTAGTTTAGTTATCTCAACAGCCTTAATTCAGCCCTAGGAGAGAACTTTGAAGAAGCCATGTAAAAAAATGCAGTAATCCTGGTGTTAAGAAAGTTGCCATGTTTGTTAGATATGGTCTACTATAATAAGCTTAATCATCCTGTTATGGTCCATGTCATGATGGGGGAGAGCAAGAATTTTTAGAACAAGTCCCTGGTCCCACTCGCAAAAAGATGCTGGAATACAGACCTTTAGTCAAGTGCATATCCAATACTAAGGATAGGAATTTTCTGTTTCTGTAGTTCATGTGGCCAACAATATTATGGCTGTTCCAGTTTGTACATTCCCTTTCACAGACATATCAAGTTCCTCTGTGCAGAGACACCAAGACAGATCTCTTGCAACCTTAAAATATTTTTTGTTGTAAATTATATGTACACTACTGTGTAATTACAGACTGTATTTGCGCAAAGAAGCCTGGGTAAGACAACCTGAACTGTACTTTCTTAAATTCTGAATGCTTGACTTAGCAGCTTTCAAGATGCTCTTTTGACAGAGCAGTTATTTGCATTTATCCATGCAGTGCATTGCTGGGAAATAGTGTTTTTTCTAAGCAGAGGTTAGGTAGTTAAGTAATTTCATTCTGATTTTTTTTGTTGATCAATATTTCAGCTGGCTTTTAGTCATACAGTATATGTGGTATTATTCCTATAGTTTTATTTAACAGCAAGAATTGAGTTTTACTGAGTAACAGGACTATATGTTCATCAGAAAATTGAGTGAAAGGTCGGATGTAAGAACAGAAGTGAATGAAGGACAGGATCGAGGTGGGACTGGTTCAGAAGCTTCAAGCTCCTCTCTCGCCTTGGACTTGCTGTTCTTTAAACCAGACAAAGTGTCTGAAGGTCAGTTTCCATCTCTGTTCATTAAGTGTCAGGGAAAGATACTAAATCATTGATGCCAGAGACTGATTTCTTTCAGAGCATCCACAAAGTTAGTGGAGGGAAGTCATCACCAGAGAGGGAAAACAGCCTAATGCTGGTTCAGTAGTTAGGGATTTTGGAGACAATGATGCAAGCACCTCTTCTATCCCTGGCCTGAATACTGACCTTGGCTCTGAACCTCTCCTGTCTCATCTCCCATCTGTAAATTCGAGTGATGGCATTTCCTCACCTTGCAGGGATGTAGGAGATAAAGGCATTAGGACAATGCTATAGGGAAAAACTGTATACTTCAGGGAAGGAAGACTTGGCAATTACAATTGCTCTAGACTACCTGCAAAAATCTCTTTTGGATCTGAAAATTCCAAGAATAGGTCTTTCTCTGAGAAAAAATTCTCTGAGCATATGGGTATGTTTGGTGGCTCTTCCTGGATAATGCTGGAAAACCACACTGGAAGTGGCCAGTCTCTTTCAGCAGGTGGAAAAGACTGAGCTCTTTGTGGTGTCCACTTCTCCCTCCCTCATTTCTGAACAAATGTATGGGCCAAATGATACACTGCCTTTGAGATCTGTTTTCACTGGAGTCAATTTTCTAAATTCTGAGAGGTTTAGGCAACTGTAACTTTTTTTTTTTTTTTCCTTTGCAAGATAATATAGGGCAGACAGCTCCAAGGCCATCAGGAGAGGAGTGCTGGGAGCTTCTGGCTCAAACAGAAGGGCTGTGGGGGCTTCTCTGAACAATTCTTGCATTTTGTCTGCTTCATGCACTCTACCCATATTAGACCTTATTCTTAAACAGTTTGGGAAAGGCGATGAACTAATGAAATTTGTTGATAATACTAAGATATTTGGCATAGTAAAGGAAAAGTCCTGTGCTATGTCCCCTGTGTACCTCTCACAGAACTTGGTGACTGGCAGGTGAAACTCAGTGGAGGTAAATATAAAGTGACACATGAGATAGAGATCAATCCAGCTTCCATGTGTAACATAACAGACTGTGCTGACCATTGCCATTCAGGTGTGAGAGCTTGGGGTTGTAACAGTGTGGTGAAAACAGCAGCTTGGTGCACTTCAGCTGTCAAGAAAGCAAGTGAAATGTTAGCAATTGTTAGAAAAGGGGTAGAGAATGAAGGAAAGATTATTACTATGCTACTGTGTAAATCCATATTTTGCCCATGCTTCAAATGCTATATAGAGTTCTGCTATTCCCATCTTGCAAGGGTTATGTAAGTCTGGAAAAGATTCAGAGAACCATCTCAGGTGCAATCAATGTGAGAAACTGCTTCTGTACTAGGAGTGACTAAGCTGAAAGTTTTCAGTCTGGACAAGAGAAAACTTATCCTAAGTGCAGGGTGAGAGGAAGAAAGAGGAGATATAGCTGAGGTCTGTACAAATTCTTGGCATGGAAAGGTTTGGTAGGATAGATTATTTACAACCTCTTTCAGTAAAAGAACTATGGACATCAAATTAAAGCAAAGGGAAGGAGACTGAGAAGAAACAAAAAGTATTTTTTTTCTTCACACTGCATGTAGTCAATCTGTGGACCTACTTCTCCAGGATGTAGCAGATGGCAAGATTTCCATAGATGTAAGGAAACACTAGACAAGTTAATGAAGGACAAAGCTATTGAGCATTCATAAATTGTTAGAAATGATGTTACAGAAGAAAACAGAAAAGAAAAAGAAAAACGGTAGAAAAATAGTAGAAATTCTCCAATAAACAGCTAGAAAAAACAAATTTTAAAAAAATTCAAAATAGAGGGTTTTTTATATTTCTTTGTTGACTGCCCTTACCATTACACCTAGGAATAGTAAGATAGCTTTTTTAATAAGTTCATTGACAGGTCATGAATATCTGTACCTTTAGTCAACGGCTTCCAGGCAAGTTAGCCATCTTTGCTGATACAGACACAAGTTGCTACAAGACTGGTGGTGTAAAGGAGCTGTCTCCTTAAAAGACTGAACCGCATAGTTGCACTATCAATTGCACAGGCAAAATGAGCAGTCATACAAGGCAGCAGAAATGAGAAGTAACAGAAGTTGAAAAGATAGCAGCCAGGTAAGACAAGATTGCTAAGAAGAGAAAACAAGATATTTTTATTTGCCATGCATGGTGAAACGCTTTACCTTTGGAGTTAACCTGCAACCCAGGTAAATTCTTTAGCCAAGACTAAGTGCAGAATAATAATGGGACTTTGTGAATTTCGAAAGGCAGCTGTTCCCATGCCTTTGCTGCCACTGAAATGATTTGAGATTGCAAACAGATGGGAAGGTGGTCTGCATAACGACAGGGGAGGCATCCATGAAAGCACACATTTCTTAATACGTGACCATGACTTAAAGAAAAAAAACAGTAAAAGTTGATAGGCTGTGGTTATCCAGTTTCTGTCAGAACAGTATAAGCAGAAAGAAAAAAAAAATCACCCTGACAGTAAAAACTAAGTTTAAAATATAAACAATCTCTTTGGTCTACTGTAGCCTAGCTCGTCGTCATACCTCTGCCTGCGTGACAGGACCAGATTCTCTTCAAGCTCTGAAAGCCCACAAGACCCTCTGGCTGGAGACCCTGGATGCAATTTCAGTTTCAGGGTGTACTTTGTACAAATGCCTTTGATGACATCAGGTATTTGGCAAGTCACTTGAAAAATATCTGAAGGACTGCAGTGAGCTCAGCCCTCCACTTCCATCTAAAAATCCTGCTAAAGTAGGAGCCAGAAGCTACTGTTGCTGCAGAATTGATGTGAATTATATTAAACTAGGGTAAACTAGACAACTTTTGCTTCTCTGGGCAGTTTCCCTAAATCTCCATGTAGGTTCAGTGGAACAACAGCATGATTGCCGCGTGTCACCTGGCCCAGGACAGCAACTTCTGGACATGCTGCGTTGAAACCTGTTGTGTCTAGAGTGCCAGCTAAAGGACCTGAGAGAAGTGTCTTGTACCTCCACAATGTCAAGGCTGCTGGAGACTGTATTTCTGAGCTGCAGAGTCCTCCAACTTTCCTTCTGAGTTTGGCAGTGACACATCAACCCACACATCTCCATCTGTAATGCCATGACATGAGCCTTTTGCTTAACATGTCTTTTTCCACATAAAAGGCAAGTCAACACAGCAGGTGCATAGGGTCAGAATGAATTCCCTCTACTCTCACCACCTCTCTCACCTACCTTTCACAAGATGAAGAATTTTTTTCTATCCGTGATATATGGAAGAATACAGCAGGCAATAGCTATTAGCAATGGCTCAGGCTGTGTCCCAGGCAGTGGCCATGCTCCTGTCATGACTAAGGCAGAGGCCCATGTGTGGTGTTGCTTTCAGAAAATATGAAGTACCATATGGGGCTCCCAGACCTTTAGCCATGAGCTGTGTCTGTCGGCCTGAGAGGTTCAATCTTGGAGCAGCCATCCCACATACTTGGCTGTAACATCCGCCAAAACTTACAATGACTGGGCCCAAAGTCACCAGATGAACATCTTGGCATCTGCACTTGTGTGCTGCAGCATGATCCACATGTGAACACATTAACAGCAAGGCTTTGAACTCAAGCCCACAAAGATGTCACAATGATTTTGGGGCACTCACCATTCTTCTTTCCTTCATAAAACATTTTGAGATGTACAAAGCATGTGACACTGTGCCGCACAACATTCTTGTTTCTAAATTGAAGAGACATGGATTTGACACATGGACCACTTGGTTGATAAGGAATTGGCTGGATGGTCACACTCAAAGAGTTGCAGTCAATGGCTCGATGTCCAGTGGAGACCAGGGACAAGTGGCGTTCCTCAGGGGTCAGCACTGAGACCGGCGCTGTTTAACATCTTTGTTGGCAACATGGACAGTGGGATTGAGTGCACCCTCAGAAAGTTTGCTGATGACACCAAGCTGTGTGGTGCAGTCCACACCCTGGAGGGAAGGGATGCCGCCCAGAGGAACCTTGACAGGCTTGAGAGATGGGCCCATGAGAATGTCATGAAGTTCAACAAGGCCAAGGGCAAGGTCCTGCACCTGTGTTGGGGCAATCCCAAGCAGAAATACAGGCTGAGGAGCAAATGGATTGAGAGCAGCCCTGTGGAGAAGGACTTGGGGTTGTTGGTTGACAAGAAGCTCAACGTGACCCAGCAGTGTGCCTTTGCAGGCCAGAAAGCCAACCGTATTGTGGGCTGCATCAAGAGAAGCGTGTCCAGCAGGTCGAGGGAGGTGATTCTCCCCCTCTACTCTGCTCTCATGAGACCCCACCTGGAGTACTGCATTCAGCTCTGGGGCCCCCAGCATAAGAAGGACATGGGCCTGTTGGAGTGAGTCCAGGCAAGGGCCACAAAGATGATCCGGCGCCTGGAGCACCTCTCCTATGAAGACAGGTTGAGAGAGTTGGGTTTGTTCGGCCTGGAGAAGAGAAGGCGCTGGGGAGACCTTCTAGCAGCCTTCCAGTACCTAAAGGGGGCCTACAGGAAAGCTGGAGTGGGACTTTTTACAAGGGCATGTACTGATAGGACAAGGGGCAATGGCTTTAAACTGAAAGAGGGTAGATTTAGACTAGATGTAAGGAAGAAATTCTTTACTGTGAGGTTGGTGAGGCACTGGAACAGGTTGCCCAGAGCGGTTGTGGATGCCCCCTCCCTGGAAGTGTTCAAGGCCAGGTTGGATGGGGCTTTGAGCAACCTGGTCTAGTGGAAGGTGTCCCTGCTCATGGCAGGGGGGTTCAAACAAAGGTGAACTTTAAGGTCCCTTCCAAACGAAAACATTCTATGCTTCTATGTTTCATTCTATAATCAAATAGTGACAAATAAAGGCCAAAAATTGTCATTGAAAGTATCAAAGGGATCATTGTTTTTTGTCTGAAGAGCATTGACTAAAGCATACCATTATACAATTATGTTTACTTTACAGGTAAAAACACAGACAAGAATAGCTACCTTAAAGACTTTTTCACAGAATAATTCGTTATGGCCTTATACAGTGTGAAACCACAGCTCTTCCAGTGACAAATTAAAACCTGGTACTGGAACATTTCAGGGAGTGGTGCTTCAGCAGCTGAATATTGTAAAAGCATAATGGAGAGAGACCAAAGTTTTTAGAACTAACCATGTATCTTAGGAGCCAAAGTCCCATCTTCAGAAGTAGTGAGAATTTATAAGACAGGTGTTCAGGAAACTACTCTGCAAATGAAGTCTTAGTTTCTAAGTCACTTAAGAGACCTGTTGAAAATATTGACTGAGAGTCTGGACTTGGATCAGTTCAGAGTCCATCGTGTGGAGGGAGAGAACATGCTTTGTTCCCCCCTTTCTTATGGAACAGGGAAAAGACAAATTTGCCCATGTTACTGTGAATACAAAGCTTTCTGCATTGGTCCAGTTCTGGATCACATGAGCGAGGCATTGATTTTATGATTTTCACCCTGCATGCACCCCATTGCTATCTTTTAACCTTAATCAAGCTACATTTTTACACAAGAATGAGGGGGAGGAAATAGGTTATTCCTCTCTGGAATTACTGTTTTCTTCAACAGCAGTATCCTGGGAAATAAAAGGTAGGCACTTCAGTAATATCAAAGGCAGTAACTAACAAATGTACTTCTTATTCAATCCATGAGTCTGGAAATTCATTGGGCACAGGGTGAAATGTGGTCACTGCTATCAAAGTATATCGTCTAGTCTGGGAACAGAATTTTGGATGTGAACCAAAACTTTCTTGAGGGAGATAAGCTTGTTATTCAGACAGTAAAATGTTATGATTAACACCTGATGAAGCATTAAAAAAACATAAAAATTCTGCTACCTGGGAAAGATTACTTAGCAGGAGGCTGCCTGCACTTTGGCAAGCAAGTGTGCAGCAGGTGAACTTCATCTCTCAGCTTTCAGTGCAAAACTGGATTTACACAGTCATTTTGTGGTGCAAAGAAAAGCAGAATCACCCAGTCAACTGCAGACAAGAACAGACAGATTCTTCTTCTGTTCGCAGTGAAATACTCCAGTTTATAGGAATTCTTGCCCCACCTATGAATGGCAAGTACAAAAGAAATTAAGTGCAGGTTAAGTGGCATTTGTGTTTTCTTTCACAGCTTGTCAGGCACAGCTTTTTGTAAATTTGCCTATTTCTTTCATTGTGTTGAGTAATAGGAATGATTTGTTCCCCTTGCTCACAGTGGCACCACCCGCTGTGCACCCCAGGGTGCTGCTGTCTCTCCTGTATTGCCTGCGAGCTCCCGCCAATGCCATGCCTCTGTTAATCACACCTGAGGGGACGGTGCAAGCCAAGGTCTCATACCAACATGTTTCAGGAACCCAGCAGATCTGGTAAAGTGGTGTAGTGGGTGCCTTGCTGAAAATCCAGACCTATGCACATGCTGAAGCCTTTATGTGGGTCCTGTTTGGACCAAGCTCTAACGCAGACCCACTGTGGATACTGCCGAACTAGAGCCTAATGGGACATCTCGTCTTAAGCCTTTGGCCTTGCATGCACTTATGCTCTTTGATGTTCCCAATTCAGTCTAAAATGGCAAAAGTTTCATTAGGGACTGGTTATGTAAAATAAAAAAGAGTCTTAAGGGATGCTGACCAGACTAATTAACAGACTCTGCTGAGCATCAGCTGCTCAGCCACAGGCTTGCATTTTTTCTAAATGAATAGTAATACTGAGTAATGCTGAGTTACTATTTTTTCATGTTCAGTTTAAAAAATCTTAAAACATTTTAATGTGACTAGATTACCTTTTTTTTTTTCTTTTTCATTTGTTCTGAAATGAGGCTTCAGATTAGAATGATATTTAACAGCCAACCCTAGAAAACCTAGGTCACTAGTCCTGAAGTGAGATTAACATGGAGTTACAGTTTTGTTCAAGTGCATACACCCCTGAGTGAAACTGAACCCAAATATAGTTAGCACCTGGACAGGTTTACACCTGTACAAAGTCAGATCAAATGTCTACCACCCTGTTCTGAGAAGATGAGTGATTAAAGTAGTGGATTAAGATGGATGATTGAGTTTCAGGAGATGACTCTGCATATGTGATAACGGGCAGGAACAGCACAGACTTCTCAGGAAATCAAGACTCTCTGTCTGTTATCCCTAGCTGTCAATAAAAGTGATAATGCTACCTTTCACATACCCTGTTTACACAGTAAACCATTCACAGTTTTGCAGAGACTGAGTCTCATTATGCATAACTAATGTAATGGTTTCCAGCCTCATTTGGGACCTCCAGCAGAATGGTAATCCAAATAATGCTAAGTTGTTTTGTGTGGTGGTGAATGATTCAACAGCATAGGAGGCTGAGAAGAATCACCCCTCATGCAAGAGCTTCAGGGAAAACATTAAGCAAGGATATCCTGGCACCTCTATATATTCTTTAACTGTCCTGTGTTGGTTTTGATCAAACAGGCAAGTTTGCCTATGCACTTCACTAATATCTTCTTTAATCCTCATGTTTCCTGGTTGACATTTTGGGTCATTTCATGCTTCTGTAATCTCATTTGACTAACTTTATGTGGCATGAGTATTTGCACAAGTAAAAAAAGTCATATTTTTGTTGAATTACAGTTGTATTGTGAACTGCAGACTAATGTACATGGGTTGAGGAGAAGAAAAAGGGGTTTGAAATGAAAGGGAAGTGATACTCAAACCCCAGATAGCTCCATTATGTTGATTTAGAATAATGGAGAGGAAAGTTGCTGAGACAGCATATCTGTCAGTAAATAGAGACTGGATTTAGGTTATAATAATGAAGTCCTGGAGTGTACTTCATGGCACACTAGGAGATCAGCAGTCTCATGGTTTGGCTTCAGTGGAGTTTTTCGTATGATTGAAGTTTATCCAACACTTGCAGTGTCTGAAAGGGCTTCCTCAGTCATAGGTGGTGAACAGGATACTATGGAAATGTTTATTGCCTTACATCAAATGATTTTTCCTATTCTATAGCAGAATGCCCACGCACCAAATGTAGGAAAGAGCAGCACAGGATGGTGGCAGGTGAATAAGTTTGTGGCAGGGGAAAAGTTGTGATAACTGCAAGAGAGGAAGACTGAATAATGGCTCCTCATCCAAGCCCTTTCTATTGAATTTCTTCTGCTGTTTGGAGGGGGAAGAAGGAAGAATACAGCTCTGTAGAAGTGAACCATAGTATTCCACTTGGGTTCAAGGACACTGCTTTGTATCCATCTGATTTTATTTGTTGGATGTTACGGAGGCACATACAATCAAATCCAACAGGTGTAAGAATTCATATTTATTCTTCAGTAAAAAGTTAGTTAGAACTCCAATAACATTTGTAAACCACAGGCTCAATGATGTAAGGGGAATTAGTACTACACAGCTCACTTAAGAGTACTTAAGGTTTAGAAATGATGACTCAAAATGTGCATATCATTCACCTGAAAGATGAAGGCTCTCAACCTGCAGGAGTTACCTAGGACACCCCAGGCCAAGGGGAGAGTCCCAGACTGCAAACCCACTGCTCTGAGGAGGATTGATTTCTCTCTCAAAATGTCCTCCGGCAAGACTCCGTTTATACCCTTGTTGAATCTGAACTGTGGTCATTTTAATCCCTATTGGCCAGAAGGTCACTTCAGTGTACCTGGCGCATCTTTATTGGTCAGTTTAATTTTCAACTTGCGGCCTCTAGGTTTTAGGGGTTTTTTTCCTCTCCTCCCTACCCGGAGAAGTTTCATTTCCTGTCGGGGGGGAGGGTGTACTGCCACATTGGTATTGGAGTAGCCATCATGTGTGATTCTTCTCTGAATGTGAAAGTGCTGATACAGTTATGGGATGGATTTGAGTAAGTTTGGAGCAGTTTGGAACAAAGTAAGAAGGGACCAAAATAGACAAGTCTAGAAAAACACTTGTAAATTCAAAAGTTGCTTAAGGTCTGAAAATAATGAAGAATGGTATGCCAGGGGAAAGATCCCCAAAGGAGAACTACTATAATTAACAAAGGAAAGTAAGATTTACAGTAGTATATATGTGCATTGAATCACAAGAAATGACAAGTATCTAGGAAAAGAATGACTGCTGAGTGTCCTTTAATATACATTTCATGGTCTGGGGTTTGGGGGCTCTTGGATTTTGTTATGGGTTTGTGTGGCGCGGTTTTCTTTGGTGGCAGGGGAGGGGGGCTGCAGAGGCGGCCCCTTTAAGAAGCTGTGGGAAAATTTGCCGCCCCAAAATGTCGGACCCGC
>VYZV01002440.1:89825-135382 GCA_013401275.1 Pandion haliaetus | reverse complement strand
CCACGATGGAGCAGAGGACGAGTGAGGAATCTTCCCCCTGAGGAAAGGAGTGGCAGAGACGATGTGTGGCGAGCTGACTCAACCCCCATCCCCTGTTCCCCTGCGCCGCCAGGGGGGAGGAGGTAGAAAGCACCGGGAATGGAGCTGAGCCGGGAAGGCAGGAAGGGTGGGGGGAGGTGTTCTGAGGTTTGGTTTCCCTTCCTAATACCCTTGTGTTTTGTTTTTGATTTGTTTTGTAGTCAATTAAATTGCTTTTGTTTCTTCCCCAAGTTGAGCCTGTCTTTTGCCCGTGACCATAAGTGGGGAGTGATCCCTCCCAGTCCTTGTCTCGACCCACGAGCCTGCATTTGTATTTTCTCCTCATGCCAATGTGGCCAGGGGCGGGGGTGGGGGGTGAGCAAGCGGCTTCGTGGTGCTTTGTTAACGGCTGAGCTGAAACCTGAAACCACGACAGATTTGGAAGGGGGGGCATTGTTATTTGCTTTGTTGGGGTTTTTTTTTAGCAACCTGATGCGGTTCACTCATGCCATGGACCTACTTCTCTATCCAGTGATATCTCTGTGAGCAAACACCTACATTACTAGTCATGCTGGGCAATATGTATTCCATATTCTCATCCTCTGTTTAATTCAGGGATGCACAGCTTGTTTCTGCTGAACATACGCAGGGAAAACTCAGAGATGTACTTCTGTGACTTTAAAACCTGATAAAGTGCATATATCAACTGTCCGTAAGAGCCCTTAAACTTCATCCAAAGTGAATTTGCATGTGGTCCAAGTGTGGACCTGGGAGTCTGAAGTTCTTGTGTTGCGGTCCTAGCTCTTCAGATGATTCCCTTCATGACTTTGGGTGAGTCACAAAAGCTGCTTACATTCCCACCTGTATGTGGGGAAATTTATTCTTACCCTACTGCTTTGTAGTTGGTCTCTGACTACAGAATTAGTAACTGAGTAGTTTGTTTGGCACTGTGTATCAGAATTGAATAGTTGTGGATACAATACAATCCTGATCAATACAAATTGTTTGCTCTCAAAGATGATTTTTATTTTTTTTTATTACATTTAATTTTATATCTAGCCAATTGGCATTTCTTAAAGATTAATGGGGACCTTTTTTCCAGGACCTGCTGTTCTCAAGTTTGAACTCTCATTTTAGAGACATATTTGAAGCAGGAATATATTGACATTTTACCTTTCAAATCAAATGAATGCTCATTAAACTGTTCTCCTCTCATTTTTCAATTCGTGGTGTAATGTGTAGAGAGGAGACACAAAAGGAGACAGAGCATGAGGAATGTACGTTCTGTTCATCTCAAATTCTCCTGTGAACTTCATGGATGGTCCAGGGACATGGGTGTGATTTTAAAGCTAAGCCAGTATTGCAGGTGCTGACAGATCAGAAACCTACTAGATGTCTTATAAATCAGGCACAGAAATAGTTTTAGAGAAGTGTGTATCAGCCAGCATGGGGATATGACTACAAGCACATATGGAGTTCTTTCCCACTCCATATAAATCAACTGTATTGTAGTTTGCATATCTGTCCTCTTCTGTGCTTATTTGTCATTGAGGCATTGAAGGGTCTGATGGTTGTCAGTGACATAAATCAAAAGCCACACTGTAACATTGTGGTGCAGTATTTTCCACCATTGCCTCTAAAGTTAGATATAATCAGTCCTAAATTTCCAGGTTTATTTACAGCATCAGATGTTAGGAAAGCAATGGTATATTTTTTCTGTTGTCTGATATTTTCCAGCTGTTTTTAATATGTGCATCTCTTGAAGGGCTCTGTATGAGTCATCAGCTCAGTACACAATGCTTACTTTTCATTGTTAACCTCTCATAATTCACCTTAACAGTGCCTGCTGCACTTTTCAAACCAAGGCGATACTAACAAATCCGTTATTTTAAGAGACGATGTAATACGCTGCTGCTGGAAGCTATGGGTTTGGAATTATGTTTATTTTACACGGTTCAACATATTCTTCCATTTGGAGAGATGGCTATGCTTATTAGGGCAATTATTTGACAGCCACTGCCGTAGTGAAGGTCACAGCAGGAAATAGTGAATATTTTTCAGGACATTTAGGCAGCAGAGACAGGACAAATCCCTTAGGTCACGCTTGTCCATTGGATCAGGTGGGAGGCTGGAGGGTGTAAATGTCACTTTTCTCTTGTCTCTCTTCTCCCTAACTCTTTTCAGAAGCATTCTCAAACAGGAGGGCTCTTCCCTCATGCATAAAGCATGAGGGAAGCTGAACATGAAGCTGCTCTCTTTCCTTTAGGACAGGGCAGTGAGAGAGAGTGAATCATAGATAAGTCTCATTTAGAAGGGGAGATTATCTGGATGAACCTTCTAAGCAGGGCCTTAGGGTAGGTTACCCAGGGCCTTGTCATGCCAGGTTTTGAATGCTTCCTCCACCTCTCTGGACAATGTAATCCAATGCTTAACTACTCTCACAGTGAAGCATTGTTTTCTTATATCCAGACATAATTTTGCCTGAAGCAACTTGTGCCCACTGCCTCTTGTCCTGTCACCATGTATCCCTGTGTAGAGGGCACTTCCACTTCTTTACAACTACCTCCTAGGTATTGGAAGACCGCGATTAGATCCCCCTGAACCTTTCTTTCTCTAGGCCTAGGAAAATCAATTTCTTCTATTTTTTTTTAGAAAAAACAATCTTCAGCCTTTCTTCATGTGACAAGTTCTCCAACCATATAATCGTCTTGGTGGCCCTCCGCTGGACCATCTCCAGTTCTTCAAGGTTTCACTAACAAATGGCTTAACACATGCCAAGCAGAGTGGGACGATCACTTCCCTTGATCTGCTGGCTACAGGCTTGCAGATGTGGCCCAGGGCCTGGTTTGCTTTCGTTGCTGCAAGGGCACATTACTCCTTCATGTTCAGCTTGCTGCCTGCCCAGACCCAATGTCTTTTTCTGCAGAAAATGGAAGGGTCTTTATGGGCAAATCCAGTACAAGAGCTAGCATTTGATCAACAATGGTGGTCAGAGTGTTGGTGTCAATGACCCAATATTCCCCCAGAGTATAACATCTAGGACTTTGAATGTGAAATGTTTAATGTGAGTGTTGCTGCACTACATCAGTTATAAACTAAAAAAAGATCCTTGTGGTGACAAAGCCAAACGCTCAAACATTAAGCAGCAGGTAGGTTTTGAACTACCCATACAAGTAAAGTTCTATCCCTGCCTGGTTCCATCTTCTCCATGCTTAAGGCAGGGATCCTGTGCAAAAATTAGACTGTGGACATATAATTAAAGACTAAGCACGTTATGTATGCCATGTTGGGCATCCAATTAACATTTGTACTGCTTAACTACTACTTGGGCTTCTTTTTACATTCCTCTAAGCTGCTGGGTACTGGTGTAATGTTGTGACAATATGTTTTAGGTTAATTATGCATTATTCAGGTTTTCTTTTCTAAGCTTTGAATCATGCCTTTTAGCTTAATTGAAAGTCCCCTTGTTGTATGACTGACCTTTTTACTATTCATTGTTTTATTAAAGCCCCCCACTGTCCAGTGCCTATCCACACTAAGTGGGCTGAGCCTTTCAGATCTCCATATCCGGAATCTCTACTTTGAGGTCTTTCACTGTGGCAGATGTTTGATTGCATGCTTGAATCTTTCTCTTTTATTGGATCTTCTGTATTACTTCCTGCCCTGTTTCCTGTACAGTTAAACACCACCTTTTCTTTCCTTTCTGCATTCAAGCTTTCTGCAATTATCAGCTGCATACAGTGGTATTTCTCACTTCCTCTTAAGTATTTAAAATTAATATAAATTTTATTATTAAGAATAGCATTTAAAAGCTATTAATGTGGATGGCAATTTCAATATAGATCAAGTCTCACTGTATTTCTCTTTGAGAGAAAATTGCTTTGACTTTCACTCCCAAGACTTGATTTTGAATGATTGAGGAACCTGTGCTTCCCCACTGCAATTGAAAGGACATTTTGATGGTTATGAAGTGGTGGTGAAAAGAAAAAGAAAATAACACCACATTGGAAATAAAACTGTAATTTACTATTTCACTTTGTTGCAGATGTCAGCTTACAATTCAGACTGGAGGTAGAACTAGGAAACAGATTTAGTGTTAGGAGCAACATTATTGTTTACCCCATAGACTTGCACCAGTTTTTTTCAATATTCTTGCCAATACTGAAGGCACCCACAATTCTATGCGTTTCCCAAGCTGTGTTGCTAAGGGATAGACTGTAGACACTCTGTGATCTGCTACAAGTAAAGCTCAAAATGCTAATTTAGTCTAGTTATTAGCACATTGCTGACACAAATTTGCAATGTATTTTTGGCCATGAAAAAATACAATCTGTATTGTAATCCCAAATAAAGGTTTTAGGATTAGTGATCTTAGAGTATCATGTAATTGTAATAATGAAACATCAGTCTGTGCTGTGAGATGCTGTTGAGAATTCAAGTGTGGTGCTTGTAATTTCAGGAGATTATTTCTCTGATAAAATCTTCCATGTAAGAGACTTTGTATGTTTTTGTATTGGTTTCCTGTACAGACAAAAAGTTTTCATTTTCTTTCCTAATTATAGAGTAATGTAACTTGCAGTATAGTTGTGTTTTGCCATGCAGTTCATACACATCATACTCCTGTATGACTCATAGTTAAATAACTCAGGTGCAGAGTAAATAATAACAAAAGCAAGTCGGCGAAAAGAGAAGTACCTAGAAAGTTGCAGACAGGTGCACTGCCTGGATTCAGTCAAAGAAATAAGGTCTGGAGGCCTTTGGAAGATAAGGGTTACCTGGAAAAAAGAAAGGGTGCCAGCAAACAATTCTGTGATCTCACAAAGCTTTTCATGTGGGAAGGCAACTAGAAGTTGCAACAGGTTTATTCACACATGAATTGAGCGTCTGAAGCTAAGGAGTACAGCAGATGGCAAAATATTACCTATCAGTTGTTGTTATTGTCATATCTGTGTAGCCCCTGGGGTCTGAAACTAAGATGAGCAAGAACTCTTTGCCACCATCTACTGATGAACTGGGGGAAGGGACGTAGTTAATTTTCACAGATAATGTTCATGAAAGGGTGGATACTTCAGAAGTTTTGCTTACAACTCATTCAAGGACAGGAATAAAAGGAAAACAAACTTTCATTATCTTCAGAACTCTTCTGAAAAGCAAAGAATTAGCTCTTGCATCACTGGATTACATAGGACAGGAATTCTGGCATAGGGGGAAAAGTGAGTGAGAGAGCTGATTTTCAGCCTATTCCTTCAATATGTAATGACTTGAACTCCTCAAAGTGAGACTGGAGAATGAAGCTGTCCTGAATGTGGAGAGACGATAAAGTGATGAAAAGATATCTTTATTCGGTACTAAAGGAGCTTTAATTACTGTGGGAGAGGGAAAGGGCTGGAGATACGTACCTTGCACTACACCTAAATGCGGCTATCCTGGGCAAGAGCCAGAGGCAGCAAGGTCCTGGGAGAGGAGAGTGAAGAGAGCAGTGGTACAAAGAAGACACTATTCCAAAAAGACACAACAGCACAGGGGCAACATGTCAAGGGACAGCAGGATGGTTGCTTAGGGTGCATCTTTCCTCCCCAGCCAGAGTCAATCCCACCTAAGTGCTCTCCTCCGAGACATCACCAGGGCAAATATGTCCTGTTGAGGGCGCCTGGGGAATTTGCCTCATTTCCTTAGGTTTGTGGGGAGTTTCTTTAAAGAAACACTTGTTTCTTTAGTGGAATCCTGTTATTCCACTTGGTATCTGGATTTCCTGATGCCAGCAATTTCTCACAGAAAAAACTCACTTTATAAATATGTCATTACCCTACCTTACTGAGGTGCCCAGTATACAATATTGGATAGTAGATTGTGGAGGCAGTCTCACAGGAAAAAGAAACATCTGTGTCTTATAATAACTAGGCCAGTATTTCTAGGGAATGTGCCTCTTTTTGTTCAATGGTACAGTGTGCCACTTTTCAGGTTCAAATAAGCAGGAGGTGGATGTTAACAGCAAGGACAAGGTCTCTTGTAAATAGACATGAATGTGCAATTATGTGCTTCAAGCCATCCAGAAGCATGTAAATATGAGCAATCCATAACTGGGGCTAAATAAATATAGCCCATCTCTCCATACAACTTCTTGACAGCTTGAAATGAAAATTCTTGCCTGCCTGCCAAAGTCAGAGAAGAGAGGCGGCAAGGCAGCTTCAATGCAAACAACAGGGGAAAATGTGTGTTAAGGCCAAATAGAGCTCTTTTGCTTACTTCTAGAATTTCCTACCACTCTTGTGCAGTCTCCTTGAGAAAAAAACCCCCAAAAAATAGGAAATATACTTTTTTATTTAGGGAATTCACTTGGCATTAGTACAGAGGCCTTGAAGGACTGACTTCTGTCTGTCCCTTTCTTTGTCCCTTCAGCAAAGAACAGCAATCAAGAGAGCAGAACTAGAGCCTACGGATCTCCACTCTCCACAGAAAATGGATCTGTTTAGATCATAAATGCAAAGAGAATTTATCATACAGAGGAGGAACCTCAGCTACCCAAATACGTCCCACTGAAATCCAGGAGACACTCTGCAGATTTGTGTTTTTGTCTCACTCACCACACTCTGACTTCTCATTCCTGCATTGAATTGATGCAGAAATAATTCATAGAATCATAGAGTTATAGAATGGGTTGGGTTGGAAGGCACCTTAAAGTTCACCTTTGTTTGAACCCCCCTGCCATGAGCAGGGACACCTTCCACTAGACCAGGTTGCTCAAAGTCCCATCCAACCTGGCCTTGAACACTTCCAGGGAGGGGGCACCCACAACCGCTCTGGGCAACCTGTTCCAGTGCCTCACCAACCTCACAGTAAAGAATTTCTTCCTTACATCTAGTCTAAATCTACCCTCTTTCAGTTTAAAGCCATTGCCCCTTGTCCTATCAGTACATGCCCTTGTAAAAAGTCCCACTCCAGCTTTCCTGTAGGCCCCCTTTAGGTACTGGAAGGCTGCTAGAAGGTCTCCCCAGCGCCTTCTCTTCTCCAGGCCGAACAAACCCAACTCTCTCAGCCTGTCTTCATAGGAGAGGTGCTCCAGGCGCCGGATCATCTTTGTGGCCCTTGCCTGGACTCACTCCAACAGGCCCATGTCCTTCTTATGCTGGGGGCCCCAGAGCTGAATGCAGTACTCCAGGTGGGGTCTCATGAGAGCAGAGTAGAGGGGGAGAATCACCTCCCTCGACCTGCTGGACACGCTTCTCTTGATGCAGCCCACAATACGGTTGGCTTTCTGGCCTGCAAAGGCACACTGCTGGGTCACGTTGAGCTTCTTGTCAACCAACAACCCCAAGTCCTTCTCCACAGGGCTGCTCTCAATCCATTTGCTCCTCAGCCTGTATTTCTGCTTGGGATTGCCCCAACACAGGTGCAGGACCTTGCCCTTGGCCTTGTTGAACTTCATGACATTCTCATGGGCCCATCTCTCAAGCCTGTCAAGGTTCCTCTGGGCGGCATCCCTTCCCTCCAGGGTGTGGACTGCACCACACAGCTTGGTGTCATCAGCAAACTTTCTGAGGGTGCACTCAATCCCACTGTCCATGTTGCCAACAAAGATGTTAAACAGCGCCGGTCTCAGTGCTGACCCCTGAGGAACGCCACTTGTCCCTGGTCTCCACTGGACGTCGAGCCATTGACTGCAACTCTTTGAGCGCGACCATCCAGCCAATTCCTTATCAACCAAGTGGTCCATGTGTCAAATCCATGTCTCTTCAATTTAGAAACAAGAATGTTGTGCGGGACAGTGTCACATGCTTTGCACAAGTCCAGGCAGATGATGTCAGTTGCTCTTTCCTTATCCACCAACACTGTAACCCCATCTTAGAAGGCTACCAAATTTATCAGGCACGATTTGCCATTAGTGAAGCCATGTTGGCTGTCACCAATCACCTAGTTATTTTCCATGTGCTTTCCCATTGTGAAATTCTCTCTCTTCTGGCTGCTTTACAACAGAGGAATCTGTAAACACATCTAGCTCTCATTTTTTTTGTATAAAAACATGCTGCAGACAGTTCTGCTCTCTGCATCCTTAGCTTCTAGCCCAGAGCACAAGATTAAGATCGACTGTTTTAGCTATTTTACCTTCGTTTAGCATTTCAGCAGTTTTTATTTTTCCAAATAGTGGAACTTCCTTAAGAGTAATGCAAGAAACTTGAAGTCTGAAAGAGGTCCAAAAGGGCAAATAGTAAAAGAAAAATCATTAACAGAAGTTTTTCAACCTCAGCATTTTAGTTCAGGTGGGATTAAGTTGTGGAAGAGAATTGGGACAAGCTTGTGGGTTTATTTACTTTACCTTGTTCTGTTCCTTATCGATTGAAATTTGATGGCCCTTTAAAACATTCTGCCCCTCCAAACACCAAGCTATTATGGAAAATGCAAAAATAAAATCCAAACTGTGTAAACTAATATTCAACAGCTGAATTATATTTCTTCCACCTACCCTCGCTGCACCTGCTCAAGCTAGTATTTTCAGTCTGTCTGTCCTCTATTTCACTTTTCCCCTTGCCAAAGAGTGAGCTAATGTCTTTCAGTGTTCCAGGGCAGGAAGAGAAAAGTTAGTCAACTCTGCATGTCCAAATTATCTGGTGACCACATTTCATTTTTAGCTGCCCTCATCTACATTGCCTGTCTCCATGAAGGAAATGCAGGATGACAGAAATGCTTTTCTTGTCAACCAAGGGCCACTGATTCAAAGTCCTGGGAATCCTGAACTGTACGGACTAATACTTTGGAATGAAAATGAATCCTCATGTCCATACTTTCCTATCTGAACCCTCCAGAAGGAAGATTGATAGGTTGGATCAGGGCTGGTTTAGCCCCTTGCTACATTAAAGAGTATACTGACCAAAATCCTCATCCCATGGAAACTGGTGTGTCATGTGTCCTTCACTTGAAGATAAGTATTGTGTCATACCTTCCCCAACGACTCAGACTTCTCAGATATTTGAACTTTCTTTGCTGATTAGATGTCCATTAGAACTTGCTACCAGCTAAAACTAAGCAGCTGACAATATTCATATGATATATCAATCAATTTAATTTAGCATGGTCTATTTGTATGTCATAATGACTTCCCAAAAGCCTTGCCTGGTGTTACAGAAATCTCAGAGCGAATACTACTGTATAGAGGCAAGGAGGGCATTCTAATTGACAGAAGAACTTTCTAAATGCCATTTTCCTAACTCAGCACTCTCATGGTTGGTACAGAGAAAAAGTACTTATAATTCCCAGTAACCTTATTATGTTTTTATTTTCTCATGGCTTTCTACTTCAACTATTTGGATTTTTCCCCCAAAAATGGTACACATCATGAACCACCTTTCCTTGACACCTAAAATGTAGCAAATTATAGCAATGGTAAGAATATTTTATAGCTTACTACTTGTATTACTACTAAATGCATCATTAAGTGTAAATTGATTGCAGCAGAGAGCACATTAATTGTGACCACAGTACAAAGCCCTGACTTTCTGCTGATACCACACTGCTTTCAGGATGACTGCAACACCATTTCCCCAAAAGATCCTGACTAACACTTGTAGGTTGGCCCACTAGCACGAGGGTCCAAGAGCTCCTGGAGTCCTAAAGTACAGTGGGATTTTATCTGGCAGATTCCTGAAATCAAGTTTAGCATCTCTCCCCCAGCAATTTCTCTTCTCACACCCACACAGACTCTTTCATTCCCTTTGTGCTCAAATTCCCATTTCTGTGGTTTTGAACAGTCCCATGCCATCTCCTAGATACTTCTATAGAGTGTTAATTTGCTTTCTTCATAGATTGTTGTGATGGACAACAATCATGTCCTATATGAAGACTTGACAACTAGCACATCCTCTCCCAGCATAGGTGGTGGCAGTACAGACATACCCAAGCTAGCTCTTAGCCAGTATATTCCAGCACTACAAGCACTGGTGCTATGACTGCTTGGAATAAAGCACATGCCAGAACCTAAGTCCCATCCCACACCCTGTGGAGTCCCAGGACCCCTGGGGCCAGCCAGGATCATGATGTGAATGACAAAGAAAGGCTACTGGACAATGTTGCATTAAATCCCACATCTAGAAGAGAAAAGAGAAGCTGGTATATCATCTTGGCCTCTTTAGAGGCAGAAGAGAAACTAAAGGAGCAGCGATAAACCTACTTTCAGTAGCCAAATGCCTCCCTTTTTAGAAGACTCCAAAGTTGCAGCTAGTCAGAGAATACCCCTGATATATTTTCACAACGTGACCACTTTCAGTGACTCCCCAGTCTGAAGTGGTGCTTTCTTTATATGTAAAACCAAGAAGGTTCCTAGTCAGACTAAGATGAAAATGTATCATTCCCCTCCTCATTGCTGTCTCTAGTAAAAGCCTGCTATCAGGACTTAGCTGCTGAATGCTGATGTGCACATGGGAAGAATAGACTAGCTGCAGCCAGGTTGCTTTTAGAGAAAACTCTTTGTCAGAAACCTGTTGTGTTGTCAACACTATGAAAGAGATGGCTCAAGCACCAGGAGGAGATATATTTATCTTATTTACTAAGGTAAATAAGTGCAATTTGAACTCAGTCCATTTTCTGGCTTTAGTTTAGAGATCATACTCAGGCTAAGCCCTTGTCCAACATTGTATCTGGCAATAAATAATAAAGGGAGCTGGCAAGCCCTCCCCAAAGTCAACTCTAACATTTTCCGTGATCCTGAACTGAACCCTGCACTCATGTTTTCCGTTTGACAGTGGTCTTTCACTGCTCAGAGTGACATTTGGAATCATTCAGTCCACCAGGTCTGGGGCGGTAATGCTTGAGCAAACCAGCAATTCTGCTGTTGTCCAGACAACAAACACCACATCACTGTGTAACATTTTCATTTCTCCAGGAATAAACACACAACTTCAGACCTTCAGTTTTGTCTTGTGAGAGCTGACTTCTCTGAGCAGATGGCTTCTGACCAGGAGCATCATGCATTTGTTGGCACTGTGTTTGTGCACATGTGTCCTTTTGCAATTTCCTAAAATAGGGTACATCTTTAAAAAGTTAAAAAAACGTCTCTTTAAATAGTAAACAGCTCTGTGTTTTCTTTCACGCTAGGTTTCTATAAAGAATATATCATGGTGGTACCTTAATTTCTCTAAATTTTAGTTTGGTATGATCTATATTATTTTTAAACACGTAAAAATTAAACTTCTCCCTTAAAAGAGGTTTCTACAGGAATGAACTAAACTAGTAATAGAGACTTGGAATATTATATATATATATATATAAGTAAAAGAAATTAGTGGTAGAAATAAACTTTACCATGTAGATCCAAGCCTTCTCTGAGATCAGTTTTGCCTGAGCATTTGAGCAGAGGTCTGGGTACTACTATAACTTTGAAAGCTTGGAAGGCTCTCATGTAATTTCATGTTCTCTGTGAATACTGAAATTACAGACACTTGGCTGTATGGGGATTTATGATTTCTGTTTTCCTCACAGAAAATAGAAAACTATGATTTCACAAAAGATCTTATTCCACTGAAAAATCATTCCAAAAGGTAATTATTGACCATTTCTAAAATTGATAGCCCCTTTGGAATGTTCTTTGAAATTTACTGAGGAAAAGTAGTAATAATAGGTCATCTCTTCACTTTTATTTCTTCTGTCTCAAAGTTAAGAAACACTTTGAAGTTAAGAATCATAGTGAACCATAAAAACTTTTTGCACCAAATTGTAAAACCTTCTGTTTTGTTACAATAAACATAAGGGTCTGACTTTCTTGGCACAGGTAGTTTTATTACATCTATTACTAACAACAGATGTCAACTAGTGAAATCCAAATCATTGGGAGGGAAAAGTAATATAATTTTCAGTGAGTTTTACTAAAAGCTGAGTGTTTGAGAAGCTCAGAGACTGTAGGAAATGATCCTTTTATATATATATGTATGAAAAAGGTATTTTCTTCTCTCTCTTTCACTCTTCTATGAAATCTTTTCCCCAAAATCTTTCTCAAACAGAACTTTTTTGTATTTTACAATACTAGATATGACATCAAATGACTTCTTTTTTATCTTAAGCTTTTAAGTCCATTTAACAAAAACATACAGAAGTTTTCACAGTTCTGTTCACTTGGTGATTATTTTTCTTTGTATTAAAGAAAAAAAAGAAAGTAAAGAATCCCGGTGTGTAAATACTTGGCAATCGGCAATAATTGTTTAGTAAGACAGTGGCTTAAAAGGGATTGAACATAAACCAAAATGGATTTTTGTCACTACAGACTTTGTCTTTTTCTTTCTAGGCTGGGATACATTTCCAACCTGTGTGGGGAATGAACTCCTTCAGTTTGAATTTCTTCAAAGCAAGGACTCGCTCACAGTTGAATGCACCTTAGGCCTCCCATCTCGGACACCACCACTGCTGCAAATCAGGGCCTCCCTCCTTCAGGCTTCAAGGGGAGACAAGTTTTGCTTCACTGTCAGCTTCACACAGATCTGGGAATAACTTTAAAAACAGGCTTACCTTGCAGACACACTGTGAATACTCAAACCCTGACAACAAGGTTACTACAGATAATCTAGTTTCTTTGGTGTTTTGTTTAGATTTGGGTTGGTTTGGGTTTTTTTCAGAGATGGAACTGAGATGAAATGTGACAGTTAAACTGAGGTCCAGTTTCTCCTTCAGGATGGACTGGGACATTCCTGGTTCAGTAATGCTTCTCCAAAGTTTCATCCATAAAAATATTGTGGGACACATATCTCAGGTGATGCTGAAGTAGCAACCAGCAGTGGAGATGTAAGTCTGTAGATTAATGGCTGGAGGGCTTAGGTTCACTTCTTAAGTCCTTTCTCCCCTTCATGAGATCTATAAAGCAAAGGAAGTGCAGTGAAAAACAGCCTTTCTGACTCTTGTTCACCAAATCGTGTCATTTTAAGGTCCTTATATCTCCGATGTTTTTTGCTACCCTGTTTTGGGGTTGTGTGGCGGGGTTTTTTGGTAGCTGGGGAGGGGCTGCAGGTGTAGCTCCTGTGAGAAGCTGCTAGAAGCTCAGCTGGCTCCAAGTCGGACCTGCCTCAGACCCAGGCCGAGCCCACCAGCGACGGTGGTAGCACCTCTGGAAGAACAAATTTAAGAAGGGGACCCTGGAGCAGGGCAGGAGAGTGAAATATGAGAGAAACACCTCTGCAGACAGCAAGATCAGTGAAGAAGGAGGAGGAGGGGGTTCAGGGGAGGAGGGGATGCCCTGCATCCCATGGTGAGACGGCAGGCTGTCCCCTGCAGCCCATGGAGGTGAGCGGGAGAGCAGATGCCCACCTGCAGCCCGTGGAGGAGCCCACGCCAGAGCAGGGGGTTGCCCCCCCCGAGATTGCCATGACTCCATGGGAAAGCCCACACTGGAACAGTCTGTGACTGAAGATTGGCCCACGGAAAGGACTCACGTTGGAGAATTTTGTGGAGGACTGTCTCCCATGGGAGGGCGTAAGAGACTGAATTGGCATCTCAAGACATTTGTCTCAAAGATTGTTTGCTGTAGGAGACTGAACTGTGAACTATTTACCTCATGCCATTTGTCTCTGGCTTGTTTAAGCAGGACACCCGTCTGTCCAATAAGGACGATTACCAGGCCACTGAGGCATCCAGGGGAGGAGACGGGCTGGAGCTGGCAAAGCATGGGTGAATATAGAGACTACCATTGTCATGGAAACTGGAGTCTTTGAGATGATGTACTGGTTTCTGGTGATTGATAACGTGAACATCATGTGATAGATGAAAATTGTAGCATGTGAATACTGTGCGAGCAGTACGTATGTGCATGTATCAGACAATGACCTATAAAAAAAACGTGGAGACAAGCTGTCATGTGCACCCATCACTGAAGAATTGAAGACCAGCAAGATGCTGCTGGATCCATGGTGGTGGCTATTCTTGCAACTCTATCCCAACTGCTTGCTTGATTTCTGCCTTTTTCTTCCCTTTTATCCTATCACTACTATTTTCTACTTTTGATACTTTTGATAATGAAAGCTGATTTGGGTATATGGCATTTGACCTCATTTGTGTCTTAATCTCATTTTTGGGATCATATTGAAACCTTCCCTGACATTGGGTTGGGACAGAGGAACCCCACAGTGGAGCAGGGGACGAGTGAAGAGTCCTTCCCCTGAGGAGGAAGGAGTGGCAGAGACAATGCATGGTGAGGTGACCCTAATCCCCATCCCCTGTTCCCCTGTGCCGCCGAGGGCAGGAGGGAGAGAGGACTGGGAGTAGAGTTGAGGTGGGAAGGAGGGAGGGGTGGGGGGAAGGTGTTCTGAGGTTTGGTTTCACTTCCTAATATCCTTGTTTTGATTTGATTAGTAGTAAATTAAATTGATTTATTTCTTCCCCAAGTTGAGTCTGGTTTTTGCCCGTGACCATAATTGGTGAGTGATCCCTCCCTGTCCTTGTCTTGATCCATGAGTGTTTCTTTATATTTTCTCCTCCTCATCCCACCATGGCTGGGGCAGGGAGGAGTGAGCGTGCAGCTGTGTGGTGCTTTGTTACCATCTGGGCTTAAACCAGGATATACCCCTTTCTGGATATTAGTGTCTTCTCCTTATTCTGTTGATGGGTCTGGAGAATATATCTTATTCCCATTCCTCAGCAACTTCAAATTTTGAGTTGGCCCAATTTCTTCTAGCAATACGAGTGAGCCAGATTATGGGGGCATCACCTCTGAGTACAACATCTAATTTGCCAGGGCTCGTCTGTCCTGGAAAGAAGAATGCTTTCCCCCTGCCCTTGACGTCACTTTGGAAGAGAGTTATGGTTTCAGTGATCTGCTGCCCACTCACTCACAGTGCACTGCATAGGAGGCCCAAGGTGAGATTCAACTGAGTGAATGCGAGAATCTTCAACACAGGTATCTCTGAGAGAAACTTGGGGTTCCCTCTACAGTCAGTGCAGAACTGGTCAATGGAAAGAGTGCAGTACCTAGAGCTACTCAGTTTTGACCTGGTTGCCTAAACACCTAAAAGTAATTTGAGACTCTTGAACTGGGTCCTTCATGTCACTCCAAGTCAACTCCTACTTCATTAAGAGATTCCTGTCCTAAACTTCCCTGACTCTGTCGACCCGCTCCCCATGAACTGCAGTGGAAGCCAATGTTCATGTAGAGACACCTGGACTGAGGACACCCAAGGTATGTCTTGTTTGAGACTAAGACACCTAAATTTATATACCTACCTGTAGGTTTGTGAAAAAGCACTGGTTTGCTCAGACATCTGCCTACCATCATTTGTGATACCCTACAGTATCAAAGATATGTCTGTGGAGCTGGCTGATAAGATACAGCCTTATGGGAGATCTTTACTGTTTCTAAGTGGCACACAGATGCCAAGGAAGATAGCCTGCAAAGCCTAAAATTCACCTATGTGTGGGCTACAGCATCCCACCCTGGGTATCTATGGTCTGTGATAGTCCATGAGGATCTAGTCAGTACATTCAGAGGAGTCTACTAAGCAATGCAGCTAATAGATGCCTACTTCAGTGTGAGCTAAACTCCTAGAGTTACGTAAAATAAATCCTACTCAAAACCAAAGGGTCAAAAAGGTCTAGGAGGGAGATGAGGGTTTTTTTTCTGCTGGTCTCCTGTCTCTGTATGACCATTTCAAATCCAGCCAATTCCAGACCCTGAATAACTCTCCACCAATAGGCCCTCAAGCATATCCATGTCCTTTTTTTCAGTTTGGGTGCTCTTTTCCTGTAGTACTACACGTTTTTTAAGGGGTTCAATGCAGACTTCTTATCCACTTGTAATCTGTCTGTGGCACAAGAAATAGAGGGCAAAATTGCTCCTAACCTTGCAGTTCAGTGATCTCTGCCTTTTCAAACCCCAAGAAAGAAATATGCTGTAAATTACATACTGCAGTGGCCAGAAAGAACATGCAGTCATATAATCAGCCACAATATGACTATAAGAAGGCATTGGACTGCATCTAACTTTTATTGAAACACAAAAGTCATCTAAAGCCTCATATTGCCAGGGGTATCTTTCAGACCAAATACATGCTACAGCCTGTAAAAATTAAGCTAGTCATTATAAACTTAATCTGCAGTCAGAATGGCATAATTGAAAAGCACTCAAGCATTAAACTGCACTTCTTAAAGGTAAAATAATAAAGCAATATGGGTAATATATAAATAGTTTTAAAGACTGCTGGGAGCAGGATAGCTGGGCTGAGCATTTCAGTGGAAATTGTAATGTATTATGGCTCTCAGTAAAGTTGAAAGTCTTCAGTAGGATGCTTTTGCCACTAACTGGTTTGCAACTATTATTGCCTTTGTGGAGATTCCTATGAACCCTTTCTGTTGTTTTGTTGGTTTTTTATTACATAAGAAAGTTGCATAGCTTTGTCAATGTGAAGTGCTGCTTGGAGACCTATTAACAACACATAGCCTGCTTGACAGCAAAGTTAATTAATGCTTAGTAATAAACTTTTTTTTTCATTAGTCAAAGATCTTTATTAGGTTAACTCTATTCTAATTGGTTCTCTTAATGAAGGTGACCTTGACTACAAGTTCATAGTCGATGTATACAATGAGAACAACAGAAATAAGCATACACGTATTCATACATGTTCCAGACTCTTAAATCTGACATGGTACAATAACTCAGAAAGGTTAAACTCTGCCTTGCACCACTACATCTAAAAAAAAAATATTCTTCATGTTCTTTCTTCATGTTTGATAATGTATGCAACATCAGTTGCAACACCTTAACTTTCAATATACGAGTTCATCATATGATCAGATGTTAATTTTACTGAGCCTACTGCTGAATTAACTATTCTTTTGTGCTGAACTATGCTTAAATGCTTGAAATGCAACAGTCTGGGGGTAGCTGTGGTGCTGGCCATAGGCTGCGCTCTGGAGTATTTATTCAGCTGAAATCCTACCTTACCCCAAGTGAGGCTTCATGGATTTCAAGGAGTAGGAGCACTCATTTACTGAAGGTACTCTGCAGTATGAATTACCTGTGTGTACCATTTTTTAAGATGTCTCTTTGGGTCCTTAATCACCACTACATTTGTGGCCCTATTTTACCACATGATTAGACACCATTATTCTGCAAACAGTTCTACAACATGCATGAGATCAACATTGAAGTACTTCGCTGAATAGTGATGAGATGGAAAAAAAAGAGAATCAAAATCTGGCTGTTGCCATTTATCTCAATGAAAAGGATGGTAATCATTTGCATTTACAAATGATTCTATGCTTTATGCCCAGAACTTTGCAGGACAGAAAATGCTGCAGATGAGGAAATGGGTTATCATGAACTGAGTAACTAAGATCATAAAGAGATTATAATATACCTGGGATTCTGATTCATGTCTTCTCAGATCCAATGATCAGATAAGATTCTTGAGCTTAGACACAAAAAGTAGCAGAAACAAAATGACAATTGTTTGTCAATATTGAGACAGTTTTCCAGCACAACTGTATGACTTTGCAAATAGCATGGCTCCACTGTTCCACTCTGAGTATGTCTAGAGAGATGCAAAGTGCTGTATCACTGTAATTTAACCATTTGCCCACAAACCCACATTAACTGACCATGTGCTTGTTCCTGTTATGTTGCAAATGGCTTGTAATTTAAGAGAGATCTCTCTTCTGATATCCACATTTTGCTTTCAAAAGAGCACAGAAACCACTTCCCATGCTGAAGCTGTTTCCACAGCTCTGACTACTCAATCTACCATTGGAGTAAACTAGGTGAACACTTTTGCAGATATATGCTTCAATAATGTGACAACTGAAATCTACAGGAGAAATCCAACTAGGCTGAACTTCAACTAAAAGGTCCAGACTGTTTTCCTTTTTCCTCTTAGTTTTGATTATATTTGCACCTCCCCACTAAGTTCTATGTTGAAACAACCCCAAAAGTTTCCACGTGAAGCTCTTTCACTTTCCATGCTTCACATCATAACTCATCTAATCATGTGCAATTTTGAATAGGGCTGCTGCTTGGTTATGATGCAAAACCCAGACCAGGTTTCCTCAAATGGCTTGTTACCCTGCATCAGCTCTTCGGAGCTTGAAGCTTTAAGAAAAGACCCAAATAAGGCAAAGTTGCATGTCATTTGGGTCTTTTAACAACGTTTTTCTCCACTTTACCTTTTTGTTAACCACAGACATTTCCCCCCACTATCTGGAATTTATGCTAATTTTTGCCTAGTTAAGCAGTGGTTATTTACTGATCACTATCATTAGGTTCAACTGATCCCATGGAGGGTGGGATGACCAGGCACCCCAATTAAGCAGAGTTCACTGCAATATATTCTACATGAATGGAGGCAAAGGAGGACAATTTCATATGTGAGGACACATTTCCCAAAGTTGCTGAAAACCACTTCATCTATTTCTTTCTAGACAGACATTACAGCTTCCTTCATCCAAGTTCCATAAAGCTTCTGGCATTATTATTTGTGAGACAATAGCCATTGAGATGACACTCTGCTGCAGATGTGCTGTCTCCCAAGTCTCTTAGAACAGGCTTCAAGTTCTCCCTTGAAGGGGAAGGAGACACCAAGGCTTAGCAGAGCCTTTAAAGAAGTCTGACAGGAAAGTAGGTGCTGGATGAGTTAAGAGGACTGCAGGCTGACATATGAAGAGAAAAATGAGATGAAGTCACAAAGTATTTCAGCAAAACTCTCTTTATATTCCATTTAAAGTGCCTTTGTATGTTTTTCTCTCTGAGTTCAGGTCCAGCTGCAACCATTTTAAGAGACTGAAACCACAGACAGGTTCAACATGATCCTAATATGAGCTGATGCCCATATGTGCTGCATAAATGCATATATATAAAAAACACTGTGACAGTCCAGTGCCTTACAGTCCTGTCAAATTTTAGACATATGACAGAGCATCTTCCTCAGGATTAACAAATAACTCAAGCAGTGCTAGTGAAACTTTGAAGAGGAAGAGTGGGAAGATAATAAAACATTGTTCCCACCCTCATGTTGAATATAGAGTCATATAATAAAATTTTGGAAAGGATTTCTGTAGGTCATCTACCTGCTCCAGCTCAAAAACAGGGCAACTTCAAAGTTATAAGAAATTTCTGAGGTCCTTGTCCACTTGAGTTTTGAGTAACTCCAAGGATGCAGATCCCACAGCCACTCTGGACCACTGTTCCAGTATTCATATTTCCTGTCCTACAACTTGTGCCAGTTGTCCAGTTGTCTTTTTTGTGTGCACCTCTGAGAAGTTCTGTCTCCATCTGCTGTATAGCGACCCATCAGACAGAGGACACTGGGTCCATCCTTAACCTTTTCTCTAGGATTTATCTCTGCTACATCATGCGTTACAGCCCCTTAACTAACCTGGCTTCTCTCTACTAGACTCTCCCTTCTTTGTCAGACTCTATCCTGTACTGAGGGCCCCAAATGGAGTTAATTTTACTAGTTGGGTCCTCCCATTAACCTGAATTCCTCTGTTTATCCTTCTTTAACATAGTCTCTTGAGCACAGAAAGTCAGTAAATTAATCATTATCAAGAATCTTTCAATGAGAAGATTTATCTGAGAAACAAGATAAATCTCAACAAAATCAAAGAGAACTGAATGAGAGCCTTGTCTCACTACTCCAGTGTTATGGCTGACAGAGGCAAGCCAAGAAATATGACAATATTCTCCAGTGCTTCCCCACTGCTAATGACCTCTCTCAAACTCATTGAGAACTTTTGATCCTGGGGACTTGACAATAAAATGGCTTGTTGGTATCATCAGGACTGTCTGAACTCCCTGAGGGCTGAATGCAATATCAAGGCCAGAAAAGGGGGCAGAGAGCTTATATGCAATTGTCAAAAATGCTCCAAAACACAAAATCCAGAACCCTTCTGCTTTGTCATTAACTGTCTAGGCATCAGCTTTCTCACAGGTTACTGTGAAGGTGCCAATACATCCAGCTTCCTCAGTCCACGCAGCCTTTAGCAAATTTAGACACAAGAGAGCCTGGGAATGATTCAGTGAGAGAGAGAGAGGAGCATATAACAGGAGAATATATGCGTAGGACAGGGCAAGAGCCAGCAGTGTGCTTTCCATTCTTCCCAGGAATAAGAGACAGTGGCTTTTGGACACTGCATTTCAGGGGAAACTGCTTTACCTGCTGGCTGTGGTTCCACCCCCAGCAATGTCTAGCTGGTGTACGAAGAGCCACAGTACAGAGAGGGCAGGACTGGAGCTGACTCAGCATAAGTGAGCCAAGAGACAGAGAGGTTTTGCACAATATCCATGGCATGCACTCACCCCTGAACCATCAGATATGTATGCCAGGAGCTGACATGGCATTTGTCACGCCATCCATCCTGGTTCAGTCACCTTTTTACTGAGAGAACATTATCCATGTTAATATGGACCTCTGTTTAGCTATCAATAAGTTAGAGCCAGGCCTTTCCCTCAGAAGTTTCCCATCACCTGTCTTTGTGTGATGGTAAACCCTGGAGTGGGGGAGGCTTCGTCTCTAATTAGCAGCAGGAGCAACTTTGTATGTCCATCTGCATTGAAGAGCACTAGATAGCTGGTGTGCTGATTAGGATCCATCGCTTTTGGGGGTACTGAGCCACATTGTGCCTGCTAGAGTGCTAGAGGGTAATACTGGCCATGAGAAGCATGTCAGCAGTGGTTATATTCTGGCCTGACTGATTCTTCAATGGATTTAGATTTCTAGCTTATAACTTTACTATACCTAAAATAGCAGGGACTGGAAGCTAGCTTTTCTGCTTTCCTTCAGACTGTGCTTGTGTTAACATTAATATGTGGGGTGTCTTGGAAACAAAACCAAATAATTTTAGATGGGAAGGCTGCATTGTTTTTTCTCTCTAACTTTCAAATGACAATACAGTAAGGCAATATCTCAGTAGCATGTTCCCCAGTTGAGGAAGAATTGTCAGAAGATTTCACAGCAAAATTTTAACTCTTTTTAACTGTGGACAATATGATACAAATGTTGGTTTTAATAGTTCCATCAAACTAGGATTTTTTTAAATTTTATTTTATTATGAGACCAAGAAGATGACAACTTCCTAAGGCTAAGCAGCAGCTAAATTCTTCTACAATAGGAGCTTCTAATGACTTTGCACAATGTAGCATAAGAAGAAACAGTATTTTAATTTTTCCATTCAACACTACACCTCTGATGCCCATGGGAGTAGTCCCATTCCAACATGAAGGAAGCACAACCTGTCTCCCTGCAGAAGTTGATGAATTAACCAGCAACCAAGACACATTAAAAAAAAAAAAAAAATTACAAATATTTTGACTTGCAGGCATGCTTACAGAGAGGACTGTGTTGCTTCTTTTTCCTGAAGGTGACTCCGTAACTGAAATCTCCCATAGATTTGAGCTTGCTTCCAAATTGTGGAAGATACTGATATATGTGGAAGTTTTTGCAAATCCAATAGATGCTGTTCAGTTTAAAGCACAGGACTTAAACTGACAAAAGACATTATCAGCTGCCAGATTTTCCAAGACTTTCTGTATGACCTTACCTTCTCTCTGCCTCAATCCTGTAAAATAAGAATGATTTCACTGCCTCTATTTTTTTGAGTCATTGCTATTTAGGTCTTCAATGCAGAGGCTGCTTCTTGCTCTGTATTTGTACAATACTCTGGAAAACAATACCCTGAGCTCAGCTCATCCCATTAAATAAATCATAGCAACCATTTTCCATCCAGCCATTAATAAACAGCATTATCTTTCCTCCTTATTAACTGAATGTCTTTGATTCTGAGTTAAGAACTCTTTTCTTCATCCTTGTTTTGCAACAGTTTGTAGACAATGTATTTTGAATAATTTTTTTTTTTTCCAAAATGGATAAGCAAAGAAAGACAATCTTGTTACCATGCCTCAGCAAGACTCCATTGAAGAACTTGAAGATACAAACAAACCAGAAAGACAGATGTAAATGGCGTTCCAATTAAGTGGAACCCAGGATGTCTCCATGGGTACATTATAGGATGCAGTGGAGGTGGCAATGTTGAAGAGGTAGCTAGGAATAGCCTCCAGCATTAAAAATTTAAACCTGCAACTCGTTCACAGCTGTGACTGTGCATGCACTGGGAGAGAAATGGCACAGTTGAAAACAGAATCGGCATATGTCTGCCAAAGTCATCCCGACGAAGAGGAAGTTTAACCCCTGTGTTCCCAGTAAGAGTGAGTTCGTGTAACTCATGAGTAAGAGTACAAAGCTTGTCAGAGCTGTCTAACGGCAAAAGAAGAAACAGCTGAGGCTGGTAGAGGAACAGCAATAACTACCACTCAGTGCTGTGCAGCAGGGCTGAAAATTAGAGCATGGCCTCCCTGAAGGTCAGACTAGTCCTGTAAAATGTGGGTGGCAGGCCATTGCAGGCCTTCCAGGGTTAAAACAAAAATAAAATAATAATTTTAAAAAGTTGTAGTTTGGGTAATTGTGTGACAAAACTTGATTTTGCTAGGAAAGAATGGCAGAGGGAACCATCATCCCTGCTTTAAGGGCAGATGCTGAAACTAATCACTTGGAAGACCTCCCACACGAATTCAGCCAAGTGACTTAACTTCTTGTTTTGTGCTTTGTTATGTGAGCCTACTACTTCTTGGGAAACCAAAGTTGTTACTGATCTTATTCACAATTACCCATTGTTTCATGCCTTTTTTTCCATGTATGTCATTTAGTCTTGATGACCTTTTTTTATTTGGGTTTAGTTTATATGGTAGAGATGGACACATCCTGCAGGTTACTATCCTATTATGTAATTTTCAGGTAGAACATTTGTCTTTCTGGAAGAATATCAGAGCTATCATGTCTATGTTTGCAGCCCATATTTGGATTATTTCTTAACAAGAAAGAGCCACCAACCATTCTTTGGAAAGAGGCCCAACTATTCCTTTGGTCAGATCAGCCATGTCTGTTTCTAAAATTGAGCTATGGATCAGCTCTAGATTTGATGAGAAGAGAGGGGGAAACAGCACAGACTCATCCCTGTTTCTTGTTAAGATCACAGTCCTTTCTAGGGAATGTTATAATTAAGGACAAGGTTGTCTGTATGATTCTGAGTTCTCCAGGAATACAAACCCTTCAAGGCATATGTCAACAGCCTATTATGTTGACAGGAAACGCTACTGGGTGGGATGCTCTGAAATATCTGATATGCTTACAGTATTGGATAACAGTATTGTTGTCTTCTTCTGAAAGGCAGAGGAGAAAACCTACACTTGTAGACTTGATAGCTGATGAGGCAATGGGTTACTCATTTGGGCAAGAAGACCCCAGCACTAAGAAGGAAAAATCAAGACTAACGAGGGAAAGGGCTGTCTCTTTACAGAGACAAGCCAAAAGTCAGGGCAGCCTGAGCAGCCACAGAGAGAGGAAACAGCAGGACTGTGAGTCAATATTTGCATGGGCAGGAGATGGACTGGGCCTTACACCAAAGGCTGCTTGTTGAACTGACTCTTTACGGAGTACCTTAAGACTCATCTTTCTCTGAAACCTCCTTAAAAGAGATGTATTCATTTATGATTTTACCTTCCCCGGGCTATGTTTACACATATATTTAGGATGGAGGAAACTGCACTACCGATGAACCTTGTGTTTGCTGTGGGTGCACTATGCTTTTCCATTTAGGATATTGTAAAGTCTGGCTCTCAATGGAGCTATTAGATGAGCTATCTTCATAATATTGTTATTGTTACTTTTTTGTCTCTGGATCTCTATTATGTATTGCAGCTTGTGTGAACATTTCCATAAAATACTAGCTCATGTGGGTAAAAGCGTTGAGCTATCAATTTTTTCATGAGCTGGATGCACTTACTATGATGAAGTAGTCACTCATTAGACAAAATAAACCACAGCCAGAGGAGGTGGAGGGAAGTGTTCAAGCATCTGAAAGCACACAGGGAGGAATCCTGGTTTACAGTATCCTGCTACCAGAAACTACCTGAAAGTCCATAGCAACAGAAATTCCACAGAGCTGTCGGTTATATTTGCAAAATCAATGGGACTGCAAAACTGTAAAGATGGAGTGTTAAACAGTCCTATGGACTACCTTTTTTACACTCATTCCTGAAGAAAATGTAAGCAGCAGATGAAACACATTCAGAGAATATCTGGATTACCAGGCCACTGCTACCTACCCAAAACATCCCTTCATTTTAGGACTGTAAATCAGAAATATTTCTGCCAGAGTCAGCAAACTAAACAGATAATTGAAATAAGGGAGGACTCAGACATCATGATTTCCAGTTGAGTTTGTTGCAAATGGTAGATGGGTGCAGAAAGTGAAGCAAAGGTAGCTGAAACACTGTTAGAAACAGCTTAGACAGGAATGAGGACATGCCTTCATGTTGTCGGTGTCTATTTCTTCCCATGATACAACAGCAGTGGGTGACTTTCTATAGCGTGTGTTAAAGATTTGCTTAAAAGCCTTACCCTGTGACATGCTCAGGGCAGCCAGCTCCCATTCAGTTCAGCCTGAAGCTTTACATGACTAAAAACAAGCAAAAACATTTGAGGCCTTGCTCTGTACTTTCCCAAGTCCAGTCCTTGCAGCATCCTTCATTTTAGTGTTTTTATTGATCACAGGTGATTAATCTCCAACAAAATTAAAGATGTAGGCTGCTTCAAAAAGCTGCTAGGTGATCAGGATATTTATTTAGCTCTCTTTAGTTTTGAGTGACTACCTGACTACTCAGAAGTACTACAGAGCCACTACTGTAGGGCTCTGTTCCTGCCTCTCTATGGTAGATACCTCCCTATATGTTCTGGGAGGAGACAAAGAGTTATCTAGAGATAATGAAGCCATAAACACCTCTGGGTAGTCTTCCACTCACATTCAGACTGCAAGGATCACCCTGTATAAGGGGGGTTGTTTTGGGTTTGTGTGGCAGGATTTTTTGGTAGCTGGGGAGGGGCTGCAGTGGTGGCTCCTGTAAGAAGCTGCGAGAAGCTTTCCCCGGCTCCAAGTCGGACCTGCCTCTAGCCAAGGCCGAGCCCATCAGCGACGGTGGTAGCACCTCTGGGAGAACAGATTTAAGAAGGGGAACCTGCAGTGGAGAGGGAAGTGGAATGTGAGAGAAATCCCTCTGCAGATACCAAGGTCAGTGAAGAAGGAGGTGGAGGAGGTGAAGGGGAGGAGAGGCTGCCCATGCAGCCTGTGATGAGACAGCAGGCTGTCCCCTGCAGCCCGTGAAAGTGAACGGGGGAGCAGATGCCCACCTGCAGCCTGTGGAGGAGTCCACGCCAGAGCAGGGGGTTGCCCCTCAAGGTGGCCGTGACTCCATGGGAAAGCCCACACTGGAACAGTCTGTGACTGAAGAGCAGCCTGCGGAAAGAACCCACGCCAGGGAACTTCATAAAGGACTGAAGCCTACGGAAAGGACTCACATTGGAGAAGTTGGTGAAGGACTGTCTCCCATGGGAGGGACCCCACAGTGGAGCAGTGTATAAGTGAGGAGTCCTCCCCCAGAGGAGGAAAGAGCGGCAGAGACAGTGTGTGGCGAGGTGACCCTAATCCCCATCCCCTGTTCCCCTGTGCCGCCGAGGGCAGGAGGGAGAGAGGACTGGGAGTAGAGTTGAGGCGGGAAGGAGGGAGGGGTGGGGGGAAGGGGTTCTGAGGTTTGGATTTACTTCCTAATATCATCCTTGTTTTGATTTGATTAGTAGTAAATTAAACTGATTTTGTTTCTTCCCCAAGTTGAGTCTGTTTTTTGCCCGTGACCATAATTTGTGAGTGGTCCCTTCTTGTTCTTGTCTCCACCCATGAGCTTCTTCCTGTATTTTCTCCTCATCCCACCGGGGCTGGTGGGAGGAGTGAGTGAGTGAGTGAGTTGCTTCATGGTTCTTTGTTACTGGCTGGGCTTAAACCATGACAGATGTGTAGAAGGATGTTCACACCCCAGGGAAAATGGAAGCACCTTCAACAAGAAGTTAAATTGTTCTTTCTTGGGCTTTCAGATCCCTCAGCTCATGTCCTGAATTGCAGATGTTTGCCTGAAGACACGTACCTAAACTGTGTGTATAAAAATTTGGGAGAAACACACATTTTTAAGTGCATGTTGGCTTAGGGGTATAACTAGGATTCTGGATTTAAATGTATCCTCAGCACAACATTAATCAAAGACTTGATTCCAGCTCTGTCCTGGGTTCAGCTGGGATAGGGTCAATTTTCACAGAAGCCTGGTAGGGGGCACAGCCGGGACACCTGACCTGAGCTAGCCAAGGAGCTATTCCATACCATGTGACATCATGCTCAGTATATAATGGGGAGCGGGCTGCAGGGGAGTGCTCCCTCTTTCGGCTCTTCGTGGGGGAAGCGGCAGAGTGTCGGGTTCCGGGTGGTGAGCAGTTGCACTGTGCATCACTCAGTTTTTGGTATGTTCTTTTATTAGTACCATTGTTGTTGTTGTACATTCTGTCCTTGTGTTGTCCCAGTAAACTGTCCTTATCTCAGCCCACAAGGTTTCGGGTTTTCTTCTTTTTCTCCTTCGTGATTCCCCTCCCCATCCCACCGGAGGGGGGCGGGAGGAGTGAGCCAGTGGCTTCGTGGTGCTTTGTTACTGGCTGAGCTGAAACCGAAACCACAACAAGCTCTCATTGGACTGCTTGGCTGCATGGGTGGGTATTCAAATAGATGTTTTGGAGAAGGGAATTAAGCCTCAGCATCCTTTCTGACAAGTGAGACGGTATAAGGTTTGTTGAGAGAGTGACCAGCTTAGGATCTTTAAATTAGAAGAAGTGGAAAACCCACCCTAGAGGAAGGCTGACTGAAAAAGGAAGGCCAGAAGCGGTATTGGTGAGCAAAAAGAGAGAGGCTGTCTATTTCTGAGGCAAATGAATCTCCGAAATCTTCACATGGACACAAATCTGAAGAAGGTTTTAAGGATTTCACATTCGCAGGCCCACAAAAAGCTTTGAAAAGTGTTAAATATTTATCTGTTTGGCAAGAAACATTTCATGTACTAATGTAAGTTACAGGGTCTTTTCAGCTGTACTGTATGTTCTCTTGGTTTTGAGAGGAACCTGGCAGACTTTGGAGATTAGGGAGAAAATAAATCAGACATCTATTAAAAAATGTGCTGTAGTGGCGTTATGAGCTTGACACTTTCTTCATTGAATACACTTGTGTGTGGATAAGTTTTAAATATTTATTGTTTTAATATTCAAGAAACACCACCGTGTTCAGCTTTGAAAAAAGAGGACAATTAAATCGTGTGTGGGTATTAAAACAGAGGTATCCTTGACCATTATAACAGCTCCATAATGATAATTTCTAGGGAGGGAGGAATGGTTCCCCATGCTCACCTTGCCCAACATTCTGAGAGTCCTAGGGGTGAAATCAGGACTTTTTTCAGGATTTGAAGCAGCCCTTGAGTTTATAATGTGTCATCCAGAGGTGGAAATTACTCGGCCTAAATATCCTGCCATATCCTATGTCTTCCTCTGAAGGATATGGTTCTGGCTTGTGTCAGTAACAAGCAACCAGAGTAAATGGCCAGGGTCCAGAGCCAGGACTGCAGTTCCCCTGTCCCACACCAGCAAGATGGATGAGTTGGTTCTGAGGGGAGCCAGCTAAGCATGAAATGGTTCACCTGACACAAAGTGAAGATAAGGAAAACCTTTCTAGGACTTTGTTGAAACCTTTGACTAAACTCAAAGTGCTGTGAGATATACTTGGGCCATTGCTCTGTAGGTATCACCAGTAAATTGTCCACTGACTTCCCCACCAGAATGAAAAATAGCTAGGACTCGTTCTTACCAATAAGACAGTAAAACTCTGTGGCTTCATTTACTGTTGTAAATCAAACATCATCAAGACAGTTCTCTGAAGCTGAGGCAGAGTGTGTGTGGTACACATATGGTAGTCCCTTATTCCCCAGAAACAGACTGGCTTACTGAAGCAGACTACCTACTGGAAATAGTCCCTGGCATGTGCTTATCCCAGAGATTGTCTGGGAGAGTGCTAGTTGGTTTGGGCCAAGAATGTGCGGAGAACCATATCAGCAATGTGTAAATGGTTGCACTCAAGTGCCTGTGAATGTACCCTGGCACTGTTTGATTTACTGTGCACAGGCTGTAGAAGAAGTGGAGATATTTGTCTTTGAGCACACTGGTGGGGTGAGCCCATTTTAAAAGCTGGGGTAAGATCTGAGCTCCTCCATCCTGGAAAGTATCTGAGGCAAATATTGGCTGAAAAGGTCTCGGTATGAACTCTCTGTGCTCCACAGAGGACAGGCAAGCATCACTCTGCTGCCCAGAACTGACATGTTGAGGGCAGGAGGCATATTTATTCTATAACAGAGATCATTCACTGCAACGTACCTCCAATCCACTGTGGCATCTCGTGACTCCCATTGTGTGCCTATATGATGTAGATAAATTGGATTCTCTGAGATGTGTTCGTTCCATTTTGACAAGTAAAACACATTACACAATCAATATCTCAGTCCCCCTGTCACAGTGGCTTTTCATACTGTTCAGTTGCCCTCTGCACTGAAAAGCACTGCAGGTGGCTCTTCGCAGATATCTGTGACAGTGACAGATTAGGAGCTTCTTCACTGTTTTGCTATCAAATGAGGCTTGCATATGCCTCCTGTTAAACATGAACCTAAACAGCAGGATTAGTAAGAGTAGCAATTGGGACACTCATCTGTGTACGATTTCATTTCAGTCATGATCCTGTTAGTGTTGAAATAAATTAGATGTGTCTGCTAACTCCAGATGAAAATTGGGCAACTTATTTAGTAACATAAGTAACGAATTTTGAATCCTTATTTAGTAACATAAGTAACAATTTTTTAATCCTGGTTTTGGGGCTGTCTCTAAGAAAACCATATGCTCACACAATGGGGAGTAGGTAAGACTTCGGTGCATAAATCCAAACCTCTCCCATTCAAGACTACTTCACTCTTTGCTTTCACCATTCAGACACCTCAGTTGTATTTCTGTGTTTCATTCTGTTCAGGACTGGCCAGATTCACAGTCTCCAGACCACCTTGTCTACCTGCTCTGAAGCATCTCAGAAGACACCTTCCCTGAAAGTCTGGCTTTAGACATCATATGAGTTTAGTTGCAGCATCCTGTTTCTCAGGTAGATGTGTGGATCTGCTGACTAGAAATTGGAAAAGGAAGGAAAAGAGGTAAGTCTGTAAGTTTTGGACATGGAGTAAAATACATGAACAGTTCTTAGGGGACAGGGAAGTCCCTCACAGTGAGAACCCTAAACTTTAGGCTGCAAGGAAACTTTCACATACTCCTTGCTCTAAAGTAGTTTCCATCTAATTCTAGAATCATAGACTCACAGAACTCTGGAAGAGAGCTTGGGATGTCACATAGTTCCATTCCCCACTCAAAGCAGGAAGAACTTCAAAGTTCAGGTTGCTCAGGGCTTTGTCTGGTTCAGTTTTTAGTATCTCCAAAGACAATACCATAACTTCTTTGGGTTTTTTGCCACAAGAGAGAACAACTTCAGCAGGAGGAATGGAAACCTTTCTCCTCCCCACACCCAAATATGAAGATTTTGTTCTTGGAGGTGGCTTTGAATCACTCTATGCAGCTGTGACTGGTACCAGCTCTCCCACATGGTGTGCTCAGCAGTGAAATGCAAATAAAGGGGTGTCACCAAAACTGCTCTACATTAAAAAATCAGAAGAGGTCTTGATTTGGTGAAGGAAGACTACAGACATTTAGCTGAGAGTGAATGTTGCTCAGATAAGCATCCACATCTGGAGGAGAGGCAAGATTTAGTATGTGCCCTTTTCTCCATTGTTTTGCTCTCCATAGAGATGTCCTCAGTCGATGTAATGGCTGCTCCCCTCATTATGTTATGTGGAGGGACCAGGCACCTGTCCCCAGCTCTGGATTGCAGTCTAGTAGCCAAATCCTGGAAAGAGAAATGTCTCTGATCCAGTTTTACAGTCTTCAGCCCTTTGGACCTAATCCTAAGAGATTTACTCAGGCCTGTGCTGTGAATTGATTGCAGAGCTAGGGATAAAATGCAAAAGCCCTGGCTTTTCAGTGCCAAGCACTGAACCATTACTCCTCTGGGTCAGGCAATGAACAAGCTAGAAAAGCCTTTGAGGCCCTGAGCATGATTAATAGACCTAAAACTCCAGCCTGGAGCCAGCTGGAGAACATACACACTCCTGCTCTTTACGTTTGCATATGTACAGGTGCTGCTCTCAAGGTGCTTGTCAGCCAACTGCTTTCAGGGAGCTGGCAGATCTACAGCAACACTGTTGGACTAAGTGTGCAAACATAAAGTGGAGATTGACCAAGACAGCCCTTTAATAACACCATCAGTTGAGTGATCATGCTGACTGATGGCAGGGACTGGGCAGGGTTAAATATGTATGCAAGAGGATTTTTATTGCACCCTTTGCAGGTACTTCCATTCACATAAAATATATGCAAGTGTACCTCATGCTACCCAATCACACATTTCTGTCACTGATCTGACTACCTGTCACACATGGGTCTTGAATTCCTGGCAGCTAATTAAGTGCTTGTGCCAACCTCCTTGCAATTTACTGTATGATGGTTTGATTTACCACGTTTCTAAACCTATATCTCATCTGCTTTGTCAGGCTTGTCCTGGAGAATCCTGTACCAGACCAAGGCATACTGAAATACCTTAGACATGTGCTCTAGCAGGCAGACATTCTTGAATGTTTTCCACTAAATTACCAGGCTGTGCATTTTAACTCTCCGTGGCCTTGACAGCTCTTATTAGGCACACTTTGGGCCTGTCAGACTAACAAGGCCCTGGCAAGTTTTGAACAATATAAATCCTTTCATGAAAGCCAGAGAGAGAGGGAGATGACAGAAGAGACAAATGCCTTCTAATAGCAGTTGTTTGAGACAATTAAAAAATATCAGAAAGCTGCTTTGATCAAATGAAACAATGAGGTAAAATGTTCCCTCGTTTCTTTGTTAAAATTAAGTACAAAATCTGAAGTGTTGCTGAAACAGGGGAAAATGTTTGAATTAATGTGGTTGGATGTGATACTCCTCTCCCCTAGGTAAATGTTGTCTCTTCTGTACTTAACAGCAGGACAATTATTACAGCAAGTGTTGCTCTGTGGTGTTAAATAAGTGGTTCTTTGCAATCCCAAGTGATATAATGAGGTGTGCATAGGTGCATCTGAAAGGATGATCCAGTGGCCAAAACTTTGATCCCTTGTAAAGGTCTCATGAAAGCCAGTCTCAGCTCTGCCAATAACCTGCTGTGGGACTTTGGGAAAAACTTCAGCTTTCTCACCTGTTTATTACCAGCCTTGTCTATTCTGCTAAGAAACTAATGATACAAAGACCTCCCCATGTAAGATTTCTCGCTGTGTGCCTGTATGAGACCCAGCAGTGCTGCCATGATCTCAATTGCACCTCTGAATGGTGTGGTTAAAAGAGAAAAGTTGGAAAGCTATCCAATGAAAAGTGCCAGAGTTCATTGGCATCACTTGGAATAAAGGGATCTGTGGAAATGAATGGTGGTTTGTAGCAGAGACTTATTTTACCACTATAGCTGCTGAATTAATTCTTTTATCTACTTTCATAGGTTGTATTTAGTTAGGGTGAAATGTTTTCAAAAGTAATGACATTTGTAATAATTAATAATTTCTGCTATGGAATTAGCTTGCTGTCTTTTCTTCTTCTCCTTCAAGGGTAAAGCTTGTTGGTTTTGCTCATATGAAACTCATGCATATGCATATGTGTACATATGTATATCTGCATATATACATCAGGGCAATGAGAAAAGAAAGAATGGGGAACAGAATTATATGCCAGGGAACTGGGAAAAAAAAAAGCAAAATACTTTCAATAATTTCTTTTACTCTTTTTTATTCATTACACTTCACTCAGAGAGGAAACCGAACATCCTAAAATATCATCACTTCAAGAAAATTCCAAAAGGAAAGCTTTGGGTATCATTTTTGAGTTTTTCTTCTTTTGTCTCGATGCTTCTTTTCATCTGCTCTGTGATGATACTCTCAGTTTACTGCCACTGGGGAAGCTATCCCATCTCATACAAGAAATAATTGTGACAGGAGGTTAGGTACTTGTGTGGGGCCATGCAGAGAGCCCACACCAGCTTTTGAGGAAGCTAACATTTGGGCTGGGACCACAGCTCTGGTGATTCATCTCCAGCCATGAAGGCAGACTGCACCCTCCACCTCCAGCCACTGTAACATGGAGTACTGGATCAGCCTCATCCCCAGTGAACAGCCCCACTTAGTGCCAGTTGAACACCTACACAGCAGGAGGTGCAAGCCAGGGGAAGGAGGTAAAAAGCCACCTTGGCTGTCCTCTCTCCCCTCCCTTAAATCTCTGCTTGCTGTCTTCCAGCAATGTAGAGAAAATTAATTTGGGATTCAAACATCTGGACAGCAGTGGATAAAAGGTACTCTGGAAGAACATATTGTTACAGATGTTCCTCTCCTTACTGCTACAGCAAGTCAAGTTGAAAACATACTGCATAAACTGTGACGTGCCAGAAATTTAATGCAAACTGTTCCCTTTCAACACTAAAACTCTGGAAGCTCAAACTGTGTCCTGCAGGCAGCAGAGGAGGAGAAATTCTCTCTCCTTTTTTTTATTATTATATTATTAAAGATAAAATTGTACTTGGGGGCATTCAAACAATGTGGTGCTGAGGAATGTGCATGAAGCAGATAACACTATTTCCCTCCAGTAGGAGGGAAACATATGTAATAACAGGAACTTTATTCATTAACTTGGAGAAAATTATGATTACATTAGTGAGGCTAAAGGATATGAAATATCTTCTGACATTGGACAAAGGATGGTCCAGCCAATGCTGGGACCAGGCTTTGGAAATTCCTACTGGAAGAAATAGCAGATGAAGGTGGGAGTAAGAGGAGGGAAGAAATTCCCAGATGGTAACACTTTAATTTTTAATTTGGAAAAGTTAATATTATTCCAAGTTTTATACCCTGAAGAAGAAACCACTTGAGGCAATGCCATATTCTTGGCTCCCCAGTGGGTTAAATAAACTCGGAGTCACAATGCTTTTTATTTATTTAAGGGACAGCTTTTGCCTTGGACTGAATGTCTGCTGAGGAGCAGTATAATACTGATCCCCTTAGGCTGGCTATGTGATCTGGTATGTGCCTGCTACTTTCCCAATCCCTTTGTTTGTAGATATACACGGAACAATCCATCAGAGTTGTCCCACATTCCTGCAATGTGGGAACCAGCAGGAGTTGACCAGAGCAGGCATATCATGGTAATATTCTGCAATAATTTTCCCATCTAAAACAGAAGTTTTCTTGGCAGGTTGGAGGAAACAGGACTGAGCTGCACCTCACCCAGGATTTCACAGGAGAATAAAACCTAGCTGTACCACCAGTTCTGCCATTATTATGTCTGGAGTGAGAACACTGCACTGTGTGGGATTCATTACACACTATGGCATTTCTTCCTTCGTTTAAGACTGGACCCTCTATTTCTTACTCAGGCTCCACTCAGCAGGCTGAAAGGAGTAGTGTGTTATGTGGCATACCATTCAGGGGAAGGTTGGAAAGGAAAAGGAAAGCTCACAGATTGTCAGCTCTCATTTGGCTCTTAACAAAAGCACCTGGATTCATAGGGAAAAAAAAGGCTGTGATGAGCATCAAATGAGCAGAGGGAATGGATATTTACCCTGTAGAATTGAGTTGTAGTTGGCAGTTGAACAGTTTTTCATTAGAGCAGTGCATAACAGATGATTACTCCTGCTTTTTAGCAGATTTTCTCCAATGCAGATGGATGGCAAGATAACAGGAGGCCTGAGAACTAAACAAAGATGCACTGTTTGAGCAGCGGCCCAAAGCCTTCACATAATCCTGGTATCTGCTTGACCATGGCACGCCTGGCTTCCCACAAGTGTTCCTGGATGAAGTCTCCAGGCCTGGCTGGTACTCATATGGAAGACCACATGCAAATCCCAAGTAATGTGGAATAAGTCAAGGAACAGGCAAATACTAGACTCCAAAACCCAGACAAGATGAAAAACTATGTTCCAACCCTGTTGTAACTGCAGAGAAGGCATGAGGAGATTACCTGCTTGTGCAGCTATGGAGGAAACTGGAATTCAATTCCAGGCATAATTCACATAAAAGATTCAGCTTCTCTATCCTGAAAAATGGGAACAGCAGGTATTTTTTACTGTGCAGATTTTGGATAAGGGGAGCCCCCAAGTTTCATGTCTGATGTAAGGGATAAAGCAGCTGCCTATGAAACCAGACAGATCATAAGTCAAGATGCAGATGACTTATGAATACTGAAAGGGAAGTCCTGCCACCAAATGTGACATTTAAGCTAGTTGTTGCTCTGCCATTTACTGATCAAAATGGCTTTGGAAAAAAAAAAAAGGAGGAAAAAAAACACTTTTTTGAAGCAGGTTTTCTGGATAGGTTATTGACATAGATCTATGGTCTCTGTGAAAGTCCTCAAGTGACAAACTTGCTGTGCACCCAAGGACCTCCTCTCATCCCTACCCTGAAGTTATAAATCCCTCGGGTTTTCCCCAACAGTACTGGGAGATGCATGTCCCCTCTGATGCCCTTTTCCCATGCCCAGGAACTTAGTGTAACTCACTTAAGATCTCTATTTGTCATCCATTCTCCCACCACATACCAGAGTTATCCATTCTCCTCTCCCCTCTTCCCTTTTTCCAGTCAACTCCTCCTATCCAATGACTTCTCCCCTGCTTGATTTCCAAGTCCTTCAGAACAGTTTTCACATAGAACACAGACATTAGTGCTGAAGATTTTGGGAGATAGCAAGGGATACAGTATCACTTTAGGTGAGTACCTGAGCAAGTCTGAAAGGCAGATCCCAACTTGGTTTCCCATAGTAACCAAGTGTAATTCTGGACAGGGAGACTGGAAGGTTTAAGGCAATGTCATCCACCGGACCAAACTGAACAAAATCCATCCACTTCCCAGGCCTCCCAAAATAACAGTCTCATGATAAACCCACTTGACTTTTCTTTGGTCACAGTGTACTGGTAGTTTAAATCTCCTGGAATAATGAGATGGGAGAAGGGAATACTGCTTGGATAAATTTAGTGGATACCAACAATGAGGTATTTGATTTATAAGACAGAGATTCTCAAACTGGAGTCACTACTAATAAAGCAACAGGAAGGATAACCTGGCAGTAATGACAGTAGCTAGTCTTAATATAGGATCTGTGGGTTCTTTAGTTTGCTCTATGGAAGTCATTGCTGGAACTGCTCAGGACTTTGTTGGAACAAGCAGATCCTTGAACAAGACATTTAGACATGCTTAATCTCAAATATATGAAAGATCCTTCTGAAGCCAGTAGGACTTGTATCCTTACTGGATTGAATCCTCAGTTTCTGTATCTGTCTCCATTTCCTCAGCTACCACATGGGGGTCAGTAAATTGTATGCAGCTTTGAGGAGTCACATAGACACTCCACAAAGGGCGGAGGGGATATAAACAGCTCTCCTTCCATATTAGGTGTCTCTGCATCCCTAAACTATGGGCTATGTATTGTGTTTCCCTTTGGAACTCAAAAAACGTGAGGACTGAGTCTGTAGTTGCCTGTCTTCTGTAGAACATCCTCTCCTGAAAAAGAACTTTTATTTCAATGGAGAAGGGAAATTTGATACTGAGGTCCAAAGAAGAGGGCTACAGCCCTCAAACCTAGCTGGGTCAAAAGCTTATCCCACCTGGAGTCACTCCAGGTCCCTGGGAACCTCAGCAGAACAGGGAAAAGCAGCTCCTTTGACAACAGGTTTTTCTCTACTGCATTCCTTCCAGGATGTAGTCATGCAGCAACATTTCTGTGACCAGTCTAATGTCCATATTTTGATTTTACTGTAAGACAAGTTTCCTGTGATTTTAACTTTGACCACAACATTCAAGACTCCAAGTACAGTTAAATTCTGCCTCTATGCACTACTTTATATAGGTTGAACAGTCCATAAAGATATGGAGATCTTAACTCCTTGAACTGTATTTGAACCAAATACTTGTTTTGTGTCCTAAAGGTTCAAGTCAAGTGTTTATTTCATTTTACTCCTAGCTGAGATACGGAAACCATTCACTCCATATCAACAACCCTGTTACCTCTCCCTCCTGCAAAAAGCACAGTTTCTTTTATTTTTGCAGTGCTCTGTGAGACTGTATGTCTGTGCCATGGGATGTTGCTGCTTTTTTATGTGACCCTGGAGCTGGTGACATGTGGCACATTGTCCTACCTATGCCTGAGTGCCACGTGTTGACTCCCAGTAGCAGGAATGACTGTGTACTGGGCACTCTGGACTGGAAAGGACTTTCAAAGTCACTAAATCCAACCCGCCACAGTTGCAGAGATCTATATGGCTCCCATAAAACTGATCAGGCTCCCTCTTGAATAGCAGCTGCCTATTTTTGCCTCAGCAATACCAAGACTTCACTATTCCACTGATTCATTAGAAAGTTTCTTCTAGTTTCCATTATCCAAGGTTAATTTCTTCCTAGCTGTCCTTGTGCCAACAAAGTGTTCTTGTTGAAACAGTTTTCTCTCTTTCTGGTGTTCACAATTTTGCATAAGTTATCAGCAATATTTATCCTATAGGCTGTCTCTGTACTGGGCAACATCCTGCTTCTGTGACAACAGGGTAGAGAACTTAATGTTATTTAATATATCACTCTGAGCTGTGCCCAGTGACACAACAGCTAGAGCAGGGAACAGGACAACACATCAAGGGAAAGTTTTTATTTATGATGCCATAGAAATGCCATCCATGATTCACTAGCTGGAATTGTCCTAGAACAGGAAACAAAAACATAGTGCATAGAAAACAGTGATAAACATCAAGCTGATAAATGCTCCTAATTACTTTAGAATGGCTTGCTTTTTTTTCCCCATTAGTCTTCTCCCTAACATTTTTGCACCAAAAATAATTTTCCGTGAGTCACAACCATATCATTATAATGAGTGCAAGGAAACATCAGTTTATGTAAGATCAAGTTAAGTAACAGGAAACACCACATTAAATATACTCTAATTACACTTTGTTCCACAAGAGAAGGACAGATTTATTTTTTCAGATAAGAGTGAAAAGCAGTGTATAAACATGTGAAACTCAGAGAGAGAATCACATTACCATTAGGCTCTGCAGAGTCAAGAAGCCAACTGAAATTACCTGAGACAATATTTTTTCCACTGACACTGCTGGGATTGTAGTTCTTAATCAAATACCTACATCAAATGCCTAAAGCTATGCAGCTAGACACCTCCTTTGCAATCAAACATAAAATCACAAAATGCTTCCTTTCCAAAACAGGCCTTCCTAAAGCAGCAGCCCAGAACTCTGAAATATACCCAAAGGTCCTACCATTTTAAAATGTCAATATGTTTGTGCTGCTGGAATTCCACAAGGGGATGATAACTCATAAAATTTATGCCAAAAAAGACTATTATCAATGTCTTGTTCGCCTTCATAATTGACATGGGTATAAAATTTAACTCAGTATTCCCAGCATTGGATCATAACTCGCATGCGAGACACAGGATTTCTTTTGCAAAGTTATTTGATCTTCACCTATATGAATTCTTATCTCTCTTGCAGCCTGTCTGTACAGCTCAGGAAATGTTTGTGAAATATTCTGAGAGCCTCCTTGGGGAGGCAAACAAATAAAAGGTCGATTTCTATCTACTGTCATGTTGTTTTTACTTGGAGATGTTGCTCTTAATACAGCTTGAATTCAAATAGATGATTACAAATCATAGTACCTATAGTACATTAGTACAATTTGATACTTTCTGTCTTTCAATAAACAGTATTTACACAGGATCAAATTCTGCCATGAATTACACCAGAGTGAAACCAGAGCAAACAGCTCGTCAGTCAACAGAGTCGCTCTGGATTAATACAGAGAAATGAAGGTTATCCAACACTACTGTCAACTCATTCAAAGCTTTTTTAACCTCCAGGCTTATGTGTACCAACATCTCAATAACGTGCTTGGAAAATCATGCAGCTGATTAACAGTAGAGCCCCCTGAGTGAGATGTAATTGAATTGGAAAGAAAAGTTGCTTATTCCCAGGTTAGGGAAATGTAGGCAGTACAAAGAGCTACATGTCCAACCGAGATCCTGTATCAGAGGAGTGACAGCTCTATTTATGGGTACAAGTGTGACTGTTAAGTACAGAAGTGAGCTAACTAATTTGGAAATCTCTGTGATATTGGCACAGGACCCTTGATTGCAGGGTTTCCTTACCATGAATACTGATCTCAGTCTAGTCCAGAAGCAGAACTCATCTCACCCCAAAGGTGAAAGGTCAGATTTACCCTGCTCTAGTGCAGATGTAGATGACTTATTTTAGTCAACTGAATCCAACTCCTGGTGCCCACATTGTTGAAACAAGAGCAAACCCCATTGTTCCACCTTCACTTCAGCATGACTCATGCATTGCCGTACCATTAATTCCCTTTGGGAGGGTGGACCTGCCAAGCATTTCACCAACTATTCTGTGGGACAGGACACCACTGTTGCCTGACAATAATAGGAAACACCTGTAAATTAAGTGATCATAAAAACCCTGTCATGATTTAACCATAGCTGGCAACTAAGCACCACACAGCTGCTCACTCACTCCCTGCATTCCCCCTGCCCCAGCATGGGGGAGAGAATCAGAAGGATAAAAGTGAGAAACAAACTCGTGGGTTGCAATAAACTACGGTTTAATAATTAAAAAGAAATAATAATATTTTAAAAAATTGTTAGGAAAGAGAAAAAAAATAACAAAGAAAGAGTAAAATAAAACCCAAGAAAGACAAGTGATACAAATGAAAACAATTGCTCATCACCAACCGACCGATGCCCAGCCAGTCCTGAGTAGCGGCCCCTCGCCCCCAACCTCCTCCCTAGCTTTATTGCTGAGCATGACATCATGTGGTATGAAATATCCCTTTGGTCAACTGGACTGTCCCCTCCTAACTTTTTGTGCACCTCCAGCCTACTCACTGGCAGGGCAGTCTGAAGAGCAGAAAGGTCTTGATGCTGTGTAAGCACTGCTCAGCAATAGCTAAAACATCAGTGTGTTACCAACAGTATTTTCAGCACAAATCCAAAACATAACCCCATACAAGCTACTATGAAGAAATTTAACTGCATTCCAGTCAAAGCCAGTAAAAAAACAATCTAAGGAATTTGAGCTGTTTTTTCTAGAATTTTTTTTCTAGAATTTTGATAAAAAACTGCAGATATATTATCCATGCCCAATGAGTTGAACAAAACTTGTCTTAAATTGAAACAAAAAAGGAATCCACTAGACATTAAGAAAACCTATCTAATGAGTAGGAAAGCTAAGCACTGGCACAGGCTATGTGAGGGTTGGAGAGTCTAGCACATAATACCATCTCCAATACATGGTTTGGGTATAGCTAGCACCACAGTGACATGGACTGGACAGCTTCTCACAGTCCCTCCCAGCCCTGTTTTCTCTAATTCTGAATGTTTTTCACATTGTTTCAGAATGAGATGAAGCAGAGAAAAAACAGTCTCCTAGCACCCTGCTCTAATTCCTAACAAATTGCTTCCCATTAAAAGTAACAACATTTTCAAATGCTTGCAGCGATCAGCAGGGTAAGTCATTGTCCCTCTTGAACTAAACATAAATTCTTTTGACTGTCTTATTTGTGGACATAATTGTTCTTTTTTTTTTTTTTTCTGTAACATTTCCCTGTCTTGTATAATTTCCCTTTAACTTGGTAATGATCTGAGGTTAGTTTTATTGGTTGTGTTTCATATTTTGAGACTCCAGATGAAAAAGTTGTACACATATATAGTATTGACATGACTGAACAGACCATCAAAAGAGCTTTCCAAGAGAGATCTTGATTTAAACAGGTAACAAACAGTAGAAGAAATTTGCCTGAAATACCTTGGAAAATCATAGAATAATTTACGTTGGAAGGGACCTCTTGAAATAATCTAGTCCATACCCCCTGCATCTTCTCCCCCAGCACAAGCAGGATCAGCTAGAGCAGGTTGCTCAGGACCATGTCCAGACAGCTTTTGAATATCTCCAGGAATGGAGCCTCTACAACCTTTCTGGAATGCCTGTACCAGTGTTTGACTACCAGTATGGAAAAAAAGTGTTTTCTTCTGTTCAGATGGAATTTCATGCATTTTAATTTGTGCCCGCTCCCTCTTGTCTTCTGTATTCGGTTTGCGTGGCAAGGTTTTGGTAGTGGGGGGACTACAGGGGTGGCTTCTGTGAGAAGCTGCTAGAAGCTTCCCCTATATCCGACAGAGCCAATGCCAGCCAGCTCCAAGACAGACCCACTGCTGGCCAAGGTTAAGCCCATCAGCAATATTGGTAGCACCTCTGGGATAACATATTTAAGAAGGGAAAAAAAAAGTCGCTGTGACACAGAAACTGCAGCCAGAGAGAGGAGTGAGTACATGTAAGAGAAACAACTCTGCAGATACTAAGGTCAATGAAGAAGGAGGGGGAGGACGTGCTCCAGGCAACAGAGCAGAGATTCCCCTGCAGCCTGTGGTGAGGAGGCTGTGACCCCGTGGGAAGCCCGTACTGGAGCAGGCTCCTGGCAGGACCTGTGGCCCCGTGGAGAGAGGAGACCATATTGGAGCAGGTTTTCTGGCAGGACTTGTGACCCCGTGGGGAACCCACGCTGGAGCAGTTTGCTCCTGAAGGACTGCACACCATGGAAGGGATCCATGCTGGAGCAGTTCATTAAGAACTGTAGCCCATGGGAAGGACTCACATCAGACAAGTTCATGGAGGACTGTCTCCCATGGGAGGGACACCACACTGCAGCAGGGGAAGAGCCCCTGTAGAGGATGAAGTGGCAGAAACAACGTGTGATAAACTGATTGTAACCCCCAGTCCCCATCCCCCTGCGCCACTGGTGGGGAGGAGGTAGAGAATTCAGGAGTGAAGCTGTGCCTGTGAAGAAGGGAGAGGTAGGGGGAAGGTGTTTTAAGATCTGGTTTTATTTCTTATTACCCTTTTCTGTTTTGATTGGCAATAAATTAAGTTCATTTTCCCCAAGTCAAGTCTGTTTTGCCTGTGACAGTACTGCTGAGTGATCACTCCCTGTCCTTATCTGGACCCACAAGACTTTTGTTATATTTTCTCTCCCCTGTCCAGTTGAAGAGGGGGAGTGATAAAGCAGCTGAGTGGTGCTTATTTGCTGGCTGGGGTTAAACCACGACACCCTCTCGGTGGGCATTATTTAAAGAGTGTGGCTTCTTCTTCTTCATTCCCTCCCATCAGGTAGTTGTACACATTGATAAGATCCCCCTCTGTTTTCTCTTCTCTGGACTGAAGTGTCCAAGCTTTCTCAGCCTCTCCTCATATCACAGATACCAGTAAAACTAATAGTTAGGGCTCCTGAATCTTAGCTTTGTCTTCCATCACCAAAACCAAGGCTGCTGACAATTGTTGAAGATGCAGTGGTGGTATCCTTCACAGACATGACTGTGAATTAAAATTAGTGTGGAGAACTTGGATGTAGCATTAACATGAAGGATGGAGGAAGGCCTGGCAGAAACGTGCCACAGCTTATTCTATCTCATATAAGGTGTAAAGACTAGTCAATCTATTTTTAATTACAGCTCAGTCTCCAAGCTAAGCAGTTGATATAATTCTCATGCTTCAACTGCATAGCAATGACACTGAAGTATTTGAATCTTAACTAAAAAGAGATAATGCACCTCCTATCTGGATGCTTGATGCATTGTGCTGCCCCCCCTCTTTCCTCCACCCTCTACAACAATGTCTTATGTGTGTGCTCTGGTGATGTATAATTCACAGTGTTGTGCAGCCCTGCCCTTCTGCCCTCCATTCAAATCAGTTTTCAAATGCTGTGACTCCAGGCACTAATGTTTTAGACAAGCTTGAAGAAACTGAGACAAGCCTGTAGGCTGAAAATAATGTGCAGCAGCATACTTGAGTGGTTAATCAATACATGAGCTGTCAGCCTTTCAGATCAAGGAATTAACAAACTTATTTTGCAGTAAATGAAATGAGTTTTGGGGGTTAGAAAATAGAATCTGCTAACAAGGCAATGTCTGTCGGGGTTTGTTTTTTTTTTTTAAAGTAATGAAGGAAAGAACTCAAGCATTAACATTTGAACCTTTTGGTACCCTTAGCTGTGCTTGTTCTAACTAGTCTTGAGGAATTATGACAAATTTACAACTGAAGGGTACTCACCTCAGCTTGACGATGGCTAAGAACCCAGGATGGCCCTGAAGTTAGAGCTCCAAACATATCTCTACAGCCATGAATGTTTTCTGACCTCACCTTAAACTGGAGACGTTTGAAAACTATGTCACTTGCCCAATGTAGGGAATACTTGATAAAAAAAAATAAAGAGCATTCATAAACCTTCTTCTTTTCTCCCTTAAATCAAAGTTTGACCCTTTTTTTAATGTCAAAACTATTAATACTGCCTTTGTTATTTCAAATTCCCAAAAGCAAAGTAAGACTGAAGAAGTCAAAAAAGCATGAAGAGCTAGTTCAGGCAGCTGTCAGATGCTTATATCACAACCATATCCCCTACCTCTGCAATCCGATCCACAGCGGGCAACTAGTTAGACAGGGCCACCTGTTGCAAGTAATATTTTTTCTATATTAACACTGTCATAAAGGAACTGTGCTCTGCATGTCTGCATGACTGAGTGGGAAGAGAAATGTACTACCAATGAGGTGCTATTTGAGCCCTGTGGCTGCTCTGCTGTGTCCCTGCAAAATCCACTGCCCTGGATATTGTTACTTTTGTAAGCTTTAGTACCTTGACTGGGGAACCTCTGGTGATACCCATCATGAACTGAGCAAAGGCAGCCCCTGAAGCTTCCCAGTCAAAGAAAAACCTCCCAGAGAGAGGATCCTCTGCCCCCAGTTGCTGGTGAACAAGGAGGATTGATTGAATGCTCCAGACTTCATCTGCATGTCTATAACATAGTGACGTGAGATGTTTTTGTTGATGAAGTTTTTAAGTTGAATAAAACATCATCATTCATGTGTGACAATGGATGGAAAAGAGATCTGTATTTAGCTGTGTCTGGCATAAGGGTTCATCCTAACCTTTGGTGCAGCCTGTGGTGATAAGCATGTCTGGGCAACTGGGAAAGAGACTGTATCAAATAATGGCTACCCGTGGAAAATGCTCATACATGGTTGTGTAGGTAACTGGTCCACTCCATAATGAGCTGAACCTCCACAAAGATTGCATGAAGGTGACTGACATAAAGTGGTAATAGAAGCAGGGAAGATTTGGTCTTAAACTACTGTAAGTACTGATGGGTGACAGGTTCTGAGAGGAGCAGACCTACCCAAGCACCAGTTTAAGGCTTAAAATACTGTTTGAATAGTTGGGAAAGAATGTCTAGATATTTGTTTCCTGGTAAATGCATCAATTAAAACTACCGTAAATGGTATTTCCTCTTAATTGAACAAACCACTAATAGAAATACAAGTTCTATAGACCATTTAGTCCCAATACATTGAATAAAAATGTAATCTGAGCAAGGCAACATTTACATCACCTTTATTAAGAAGAGAAGGGGTCGACACTATACACACCTCCATCCAGAAGCACCCCAGAACATTCTGGAGTGTCTGCAGCTTATTTTCAGGCTTATCTAGGTAATGGATGGAGACTAAAGTGTGACTTTGTCAGGCAGAGACAACCTCAAACGATTCTTTGCAGTTTAGTTGATGGCATAGCCTGGGGGATGCTGTTTGCAAGTGTAAAAGGCAAAAGTCCCATCACAGGAGCCCAGTGTGTGATATTAAACTTTCTGTAAAAGGCCATCCTCAAATTAGGCCCATTATCTCTGACATACAATCTCCACACAAGTGAAATATTTAGTGCTAAGAGATTATGGCATTTCCCTAGGCGAAGCTGTATGCAGTTCACAGAGCTTTTACTTGCAGAACACAGCTTGGCAGTCTTTCTCAGCCAGTTTGACCAGGACCATGAAAAAGTCTGGTGCATACAGTCTCCTTTGCAAGATCAGAGCATTAACACACTGGGCTACAGACCTACTGAAAAAAAAAAAATATATATATATATACCCTGGGCTTTACAGCTCTTCACACCTTTGGTGTGTGCCCAGTGTAAAGGACAATGAATTATTGTGCTGCCCTAAGGGCACAATGGGATCATTTCTCTAGAAATCATGCCTGTTTATGGGGCAGAAAGAGAGGTACAACAACATCAGACTGAGGCTATAATAACCTGTATAATGAGATGTCCTCTGAAATAATTATCACGGACCATATCCTTACAGCTACGAAGTGTTTCCTGGTGCAGGGTAGAGAGAGAGGCAGAGGAACTGGGAGTGTTCTTCTCCTCAGAGGTGGTGTTTGGAGAAGCTTTGTTTGTCCTATCAAGAAAGAACCTACAGGGCCAAAGATTTGTGGGGTTAGGTAACATAAATGCACACACTGAAAAAAGAGACCCCAAAGACCTTTCTGCAGGATGAAAACGGAGGTAAGAGACAAATAGTGACTTGTCCATGGAGCTGAATCAAGTGTTCCACTTCTGCCTCAGCAGCTTATTTCTGCCTGACTCCTGGGCTGACCCATTGGCTGGTCCCTAAAACAATATGGGCCTTCTGGCTGAAAGTTATGACTATAAATGTGTTAACACTAAGCAAGTCTTGAGAATTTACTGTGTTGTTTATATTTTTAGCTCATACTTCTCTTGGAAAAAACAAAATAATCCTTTCTTTTACTCTTTATAAATAAGAAAAGGCAGTGATCTCACATTTGCTTCTAATTACAATGCACTTTACTGTGCAGTCCCACTGAGGGGAAAAGGTTTTTGAAGTCTACAGCATTAAGTGAGAATTGATTGCTAATTAAATTCATCTCTGGGAAGTTAGCTATAACTAAAACGTACTGAGTAAAAACATTAAGATCATTGTTTTGCTAGTGGTACATGTTAAATAAAATCTGCATAGATCAGGTGTTTTGAAATAGCTGGGAAAGCCAAGCCTAGACACAGTGGAAGTCCTATTTCAGGAGGGTGCAAACTGTAGTGGGCCAGTGCAACACCTCTGTATACCAGTGGTGATGATCAGCTTTCATGAAGGACTTATCACTCTGTCCTCATTGCATGGGAAAGGCTGGTCTTATGGGTTTGTGTGGCACTGGGTTTTTTTGGTAGAGGGGGAGGGGGCTGCAGGGGTGGCTCCTGTGAGAAGCTGCTGGAAGCTCCACCAGCTCCAAGTCAGACCTGCCTCAGACCCAGGCCGACACCATCAGTGACGGTGGTAGCGCCTCTGGGAGAACAGATTTAAGAAGGGGAACCGGCAGTGAGTAGGGGGATTGCAATGTGAAAGGAACCCCTCTGCAGATACCGAGGTCAGTGAAGAAGGAGGGGGAGGAGGGGCACCTGAGGAGGCTGACGGCCCTGCAGCCCGCGGTGAGAAGGCAGGCTGTCCCCCTGCAGCCCATGTGGGTAAATGGTGGAGTGGAGGCTCCCAAAGATGTCTGTGACTCCATGGGAAAGCTTGCGCTGGAGCAGTGTGAGATTGGAGAGCAGCCTGCGGAAAGGACCCACGCCA
>VYZV01002440.1:57893-89783 GCA_013401275.1 Pandion haliaetus | reverse complement strand
ACGAGTGAGGAATCTTCCCCCTGAGGAAAGGAGTGGCAGAGACAAGGTGCGGTGAGCTGACCTCAACCCCCATCCCCTGTTCCCCTGTGCCACCAGGGGGAGGAGGTAGAAAGCACCGGGAATGGAGCTGAGCCGGGAAGGTGGGAGGGGTGGGGGGAAGGCATTCTGATGTTTGGGCTTACTTCCCGTTATCCTTGTTTTGATTTTATTGGTAGTAAATTAAATCGATTTTGTTTCTTCCCCAAGTTGAGCCTGTCTTTTGCCCGTGACCATAAGTGGGGAGTGATCCCTCCCAGTCCTTGTCTCGACCCACGAGCCTGCCTTTGGATTTTCTCCTCATCCCAACGTGGCCAGGTGTGGGGGGGTGAGTGAGCGGCTTCATGGTGCTTTGTTACCGACTGAGCTGAAACCGAAACCACGACACCTCTGAACACAGATTATAAGGTCGTGAAGTAGACAGATAGGAGGAATAACCACCACCCTCACCTTACACATACAGCAGCCTCTTTAATATGTTGAAGAGAGAGAGTTACTGTTGCGGAGCAGAGTTACACAAGAAAACAGGCTAATGAAGCAGTGCTGTTTTGAGGATGGGTAGGAGGCAATTTCTTATCTCTCTCTGGTCTCTCCTGAAGATGCATACCCCTGAATATGCATCCTTCTACACAGCCTTTCTGTATAGCAGGAAATATAAAAGTAAGGACGAGTTACACTTTAAAAATGAACCACTGAAAATACTTCTGCAAATCTCATTTGCTGCCAGTATTTTGCTACCTCAACAAAAATAACAAGCAATCTCAGGTAATACTATCATAATATTCTCCTAAGTGCCATGTGTAGTATTATAAAATCAAAGATGGACATAGCTTAGTATTTATGTTTGAGAGCTTAGTTGTGAAGCTGTCAGATTCTCCTGAAGTATTTTTTCAAGGAAAAATATCAATACTTAGCATTTATATAGCATAGCACTGTTCACTCTTATAGTGCTTTCAAGTTATTACCTAATCAATCTTCACAGTGTCCCTGTGTAGCAAAGATATATTTCTATCCCCATTAGACAAATTCTCTATGCTATAAGAAAATGTACTCCCTTGAGATCTCTAAGACAGAAGAAGTTTGGATAAAGAGCCAAGGTGAAATTCTTTGCTTAAACCAGTGAGAGATTTGAGATATACAAAAGTAGTGTCAGGCCTTCACACTGATATTCTGCATTGTTCATATGACACGAGCCAACACTAGCTGCAATTTTTATAGGTTCCTGTTATTATAAACTGCATCTATATAGCTAATTGAAATAGGGTGTTGTTGTGGTTTCGGTTTCAGCCCAGCCAGTAACAAAGCACCACACAGCCGCGTGCTCACTCCCCACCCCCTCCCCTGGCCACGGTGGGATGAGAAGAAAATACAAAGGCAGGCTCGTGGGTCAAGACAAGGACTGGGAGGGATCACTCCCCACTTATGGTCACGGGCAAAAGACAGGCTCAGCTTGGGGAAGAAACAAAATCCATTTAATTTACTACAAATCAAATCAAAAACAAGGATGATATTAGGAAGTAAGCCCAAACCTCAAAACACCTTCACCCCCACCCCTCCCCCCTTCCCAGCTCAACTCCATTCCCGTTTCTCTCTCCCTCCTCCCCCCGGTGGCACAGGGGAACAGGGGATGGGGGTTGAGGTCAGCTCGCCACGCATTGTTTCTACCACTCCTTCCTCCCCAGGGGGAGGATTCCTCACTTGTCCTCTGCTCCACCGTGGGGTCTCTACCACGGGAGATAGTCCTTCATGAACTTCTCCAATGTGAGTCCTTTCTGTGGGCTACAGTTCTTCCCGAACTTCCCTGGCATGGGTCCTTTCCGCAGGCTGCTCTCCAGTCTCACACTGCTCCAGCGCAAGGTTTCCCATGGAGTCATGGACATCTTTGGGAGCCTCCACTCCACCATTTACCCACATGGGCTGCAGGGGGACAGCCTGCCTTCTCACCGCGGGCTGCAGGGCCATCAGCCTCCTCAGGTGCCCCTCCTCCCCCTCCTTCTTCACTGACCTCGGTATCTGCAGAGGGGTTCCTCTCACATTGCAATCCCCCTACTCACTGCCGGTTCCCCTTCTTAAATCTGTTCTCCCAGAGGCGCTACCACCGTCACTGATGGCGTCGGCCTGGGTCTGAGGCAGGTCTGACTTGGAGCCGGTGGAGCTTCCAGCAGCTTCTCACAGGAGCCACCCCTGCAGCCCCCTCACCCGTTACCAAAAAAAAAAACGTGCCACACAAACCCATAACAGGTGTGTAGCCTGTGTAGTAGGATTAGAGGAGTGTTTAGGGTGCAGGGAGCCAATTTTTGTCAGTGCTTCTGATTGGGATGGGTCTCTGAAACATAACATGGCTGACGAGTGCTTGTTGATGTGCAGCAACACCATGCCAGGGATTGTGCTGACAAGGAGGCAGTGATGACAATGTCAAAGCTCAGTGTGTGGCACTGTTTTATCTAGTGGGATGAAAACAGCCTGGGATAAACACTTCTTCCATTCTGGTTAAAAACAAGAGGTATACCAAATCCAGCCCCAAGCTGAACATCCCTCAACTTTCCAATAAAAGACGTGTTCAGAACCCATTAAAATATTCAATTTTTTTTTTTCTTCTGACTTATGCTAGTTCTCCAGACGTTTGGAGGTCTGGACCTACATGTCTGATTTTATTCACTGAAGAAAACCACAATATAGGTTTTGAAGGAAATAAAATGTGTGAGAGGATTTTGGTATAAAGGAGAGACTTGGTATCTTTGCCTTTTCATATTCCTGGTAAAAGAATAGCAATGAGAAATTGTGGACATAATAAATATAGTGGCTCCTAATGCAAGTTACAGTAAGGAAATATCTAAACTATAGGCAAATGCCTCCTTCAGTTGAGTTATATATACTTGAGTTGACAAAACTGGCTAGAAACAGGAGAATGGAAGAGTACTCAGACTGTTTTATACGACACCATGAGACAGTAACACCTCACCTCCATTCTAATTTTCCTAGCCCCCTAAAACAGCTCCCCTGCCAGAGACTTGTTGAGGAAACTTTGTTGATATTTTCCTATCACAGAATCACAGACTCAGAGAATGCTTGAGGTTGGAAGGGACCTCTGGACTTCATATGGTCCAACCAATCTGCTCAAGCGGGGCCACCTAGATCCAGTTGCTCAGGACCCTGTCCAGATGGCTTTGGAACATCTCCTAGGATGCAGACTACACAATCCCCCTGGGCCGGTGTCAGTACTCAGTCACTCTCCAAGTAAAAAGCAGTTTCCTGATGTTAAGATGGAACATCCTGTGTTTGTGCCCACTGCCTCCTGTGCTGTCACTGGGCCCCATTGAAAAGAGCCTATATCACGCCTTTATCATGGCTATTATAACCATGATGGTCCAGGCACATGGGCAAAACAAGATTTATAGGCAGATGTAATCTGTTCTATTAGACCAGCTGGTATGGTTGGAAAACAAGAGACAAACTTTTTGGTAAACAAGTCGTCCCTTGGGATTGAAATAGATATTCATAGGCGAATACAAAGTTGGCTGGACGTTATTTACCCTAAGAGCGTTGCAGTTTTTATTCCCTGTTGATTGTCTTGGAGCCTGACTGAATAAAACCAAAGCTACAAAGACTGCCTTATATGTACAAATCTTGCCACAATCCTCCTTAAGCAGAAGCACGTAAGACTGTTGCTAATGCAGAGCAAAAAAATCAGAATCAAAAAGTGCCAAGCATTTGACCCTTCTTTTTGAAAAGAGCTATTTCTCATAATGGAAAGTTTTGACATTTTTTTCTTGTCCAAAGACAATAAGGTAAATCAACAGCCTTCAAATAAACCTCAATTTGGGAGCATCAGGTCTGTGTATCTCTGCTTAAAAGAAGCCTTTTTGTCTGCAACTGAAAGATATAAAATTAGCATTATTAACTGAAATCTGTGAAATTATTCCTGCTGTTGCCTTTGTAGGATGACAAAGTTCAGATTCTAGATTTCTTGGCCAGATTAGAATCGATTCAACACAATACAGATGATTTCAATTGAGTTATGCTGAATTATACCAGCATCACTGAAAGAATAATCTGCCCCAGGGACTACAAGAGTATCTTATCATGAAAGCCATAACTTGATTAGAAATAATCTTTTGGGAAGAGAAAGTCAAGATAATTCAGATAAATATGAGAAATGAAATTGTGTTTGGTTTAATAAAGGATTTAATTTTTTGATTGCTCTTAAAACATGCATTTCAAAAAGAATCTTTATCATCATTTGTGTAAAATATGCTGGTTTTTTTTTGTTTGCTTTCTTTATCAGTTCAACTAGTGATCAAATTCTGCTATTGTCCTGAATAACACAGGTTCAGTTGGTTTCAGTGAAGGACTTGCTATGAGAGGAATTTTGTCTCTCTGTAAACTTATTACTAGTTCTGTAGTGTTGAGTACCACCAGTAGCTATTGTTAGAAGGGGCTAGGTTTTTTTCAGAGAGACAATATCTTCTCAATACTTAAGGAGAATTTCCTTTTACAGAAGGTCAGATGTTTCTCTAAGATAGATTAGTCTGGGATAGGACTAAAAAGAACTAAAATTAATCCAATGGTTAATTGCTACATTTACAGTGTGTGCAAAAAGCTGAATAAATTTTGAAGAAACCCACAAGTTCTTGAAGTGTTTTATTTTCAGTTTTACACTATTAATAATTCTACAAAAGGCTATACTGTTATTTAAGCCTTCCCGTTAACTCAGAAAAAATTAAATTTCATATTTTACTGATATAGGATTCTGCCAAAAGCAACAAGGTTAAAAATATTATTCTAGTTGGGTGAAATGAGGAGAAATTGCTATTGTAAGACTCCAGATCTGTTGGGTTTTTTTCCTGTGGAAAGTAAGATATTTTACTCTTCCTCTTTTTCTTCAGTTTTCTAGCATATTTCTGGAAGATATTATGAATGATGAAGATAACTTTATTTATTTTTCCTTAGTAGTTGCAGACTTTGCACAAGTGTTTGACAGGCTTTATTTAGAAGCATGTAAAACTATTACTTCTTAAATGAAATTGTGTGTGTGTGTGTGTGTGTGCATGTGCACTAGTTTGTAATTTCTTTGTATTTAAAATTTTTTACAATGGTCTAATCAACTTTATTTAGAAATATGCTAACTTAATATGAGGCCATTTTCCTCTAGAAATGGGTAAAGGACATGAAATCTATATTTATTCATTTATTTGTAATGTGTCCAATAAGAATTAAATCTCTTTCTTGAAAACTTTTTTTCTTAACCCAGATGGATGCCAGCACCCAAAATACAGATGCCTAAGAGAGACAGGAGTCTTTACAAGGGTTGGGAGGAAACAACAAACATGTAAGGCCAATTTTCTGTGTAAAGAGGGATAGCAATAAAGATATGTAGCACAGATTAATTTAGGAATCTAATATCAAGACAGAGGATGCAGACACCTAAAAATATCCACTGAGGAGGTGTACAGGGGCTCTGCTCTTCCTGTGGTGTGGCCTAGACTGTAAGATTTGATTGTGCTGAATTTTCAGAATTTCCTGCAGGTTAGATCTGGAAAAGGTTGCTCTATCATTTCAGTCATTGGTTTGACTTCTGATACACCATGGGACTTTTGAGACTCCATTCAGCTGAAGCCTGAGGAAGATGCCCATGCTTAGGCAACTGCATCCTGTACTTAGCCTTACAGTAGCCTGTAAGTATCTCTTCAAGTTACTAAGGCAAAAGGTAGGATTAGTTTCTCCTAACATTAGCCATTGGTGTCTAGTCTAAGCAGATCATACAGTGCTCTCTCCAGTCAGAGGAGAGAGAAAGGTTCCTACAGAAAATAATTTATTCATCTTTAATTAAGCACCTCAGACTGGGGGACAGGAATAAGCCACCCTTTGCACGTACCTATCAGTCACCAGTGATCCAAATTACTGTCTTGAATAATGTACTTAGTTGTAAATGTCTCAGGCTACAGTGCCTTTTTCCACAAAGCTCCTGTCCTCTTTACACAGTGTGTGATGTGCAGGACCTCGAAGAGTCTGTGTTAAAACTTGTTGTGTAGCCTTTCAGTCATTTCTTCAAGAGCTCCAGGTCAGGCAGTAACAGCATCATGTTTTCTTGTAATATGCTATTCAACCAATCTTTTCTCAGTTGCAAATTTCACAGGCAAAATTAATTAGTTGATCCCTACCACCCCTTTTTCTCTTCCCCTGCCCCCTCCAAATAATACTGGGCCATCAATTAATTCCTGGGGTACCCAGAAAGAAATACTCTGAATATTCTCCTTTTAAAATCAGGATTTTGAACTTTCTGTGTGCTGTGTTTAATACCTAATACGTCCCTTTTCTGTTCTCACTAAACAAATTATTTTTGACAAAATACTGTCTGGTACCCATTCAAATGGTATAGGGAAAGCTAGTCACACCAGCTACCCTTATGAATCATCCAACAAATTGTTTAAAAAAAAGGCACAAAAGGGAGAAAAGGTTTATTTGATCAAGCTTGTTTTACAAGAAGTGATGGTAACTGAGATGAATAATATCAATAAAGATGGAGAAAATAACATTGTTGATTACTTCTGGCATTATTTCAGTAGGGACTTATATCTGACTGCCTGATCTCTGGCTCTCTCAAATACTGATTTATACAGATAATCAGATAATGGGAATTTCCTTGTTTCTAAAAATGTGTTGAGATAAACTCAGTTATTAAGTTGATTAACTAAATCTTTGAAAAGTTCATGAGCAAGTTATCTGAGTCTATTTCTTGAAAAATGTTTAATTTGAAGAACCTATGCTTTGTTTTATTACTATTACTATCCTACGCTTTGTTTTATTACTGAGAAAAAGCATTCTATTCCACGCTTACTATTTTAGATCATGGATAGTGCTTCACTATTTGTAGTTTCATGGGTAATTCATTTGTAATTCTAATTCCCATCAGTTCATTTTTCCCAGGATCGACTTTTTTTAATACCTTGCTATTTTCTTTAGCCATATTATCACTGACTCATTTGCCTCTCCCATCAGTCACTGACAGATTTTAATTTGAAGCTCATATTCACTGCCCTTTATATTCTCATTTTCAATCTCATCTGTATTTTTAAGCATTTTAACAGTGTCGTAACATTAGATGGATTTCACCCAGGAGAACTTGCTTTGCTCACTTGTGGGAAGTGTCACTTTGGGATGTTGGGTAGGACGCCTAGGAAAAAACTTCATTAAGATCTTACACTTAAATACTCTCAGTGACATGTGCCAATAATTGCATTAATCTTTTAGAAACTGTTTCTTTTTCAAGATCTGTTTTTATGAATGTTGGTTAGGCACCATAATCTGTTTGCACAAGAGAATTGCAACCAGCTGTGATACTTGCTTCAAGTTGAGTACCTTCATTGTGACCATCATAAGGAGACCTTGTCTGTCTAGGGCAGATGCCTGATATTCTACCAAACACCTACCTTCAACATTAAATTGTGTCTTAACCAGCTTCTGAACAGATTTCCTCTTTTCATAACTCTCTGGGAACATAAAAAGATTTCCAAGAAAGCCATTTTGGTATATCTCTTCTGTTGCTTGTTATAACGCCATGGTGGACCTTTGCCAAAAGCATATGTTTCTGATAACCCCAGTATTTTGCTTATTCTTGTTCAAAAAGTGGACAACTATTTTGCACATACCTCTGTTAACTGCAAAATAATCTTTGATGAGTAGGTGGTTTGTGGTTTGTCAATCTATACGATACCAACACTGGGCCAGCCTTGCTGCTGGCCATCAGACCAAGCATCCGATGGCCAAGCATCATTTCTGAATACTCTTTGAAGAGCCTAGACAGAATTGTATAGGTGTGATGGAGAGGGGACATGAAGAACAGGCTCCTTAGGCCTGCTATTGGGAGGGCCAAAGGAGTTCTGACCCCCATACAGCATCATAACCAGTTAACAGAGCTCAGGATGACTGGAAGAAATGGATTTTCTCAATCCAAGACATTATTCTATTACTGTTACGAGATTCTGGACTCACTTTTCCAAGTCAGAACAATGTCTAGAAAGAGAGGTGCAAAAACATGACTTCTAGGAGGACATAAGAAACAGGCCTAGCTGGATAAGTAAAAATTCCATTGTGGCTTCATTTGCAGTAGAGGTCGAGGTGTGAAATGGAATTTGACAAAAAGTCACAGTATTTGAATTAACTTTCTTTCAAGCTCAACAAGCAGGTGAGTCTGAGAAATGAAAGACATATTGGTGCCATTCAACATTGCCATTTCTTTGCATTTAAAAGAGGATTATTAACTGGCTAGATATGGATTGGGTGAATCAGAAAGTTCTGCTGTGTTACAAACAAAAACTTCAGATATAATCAAGTATGGTGATGTTTTCAAAAGGTCTTTTTGGCTGCCTGTTTCTGCTTCTGCTGCAGCTAAGGTGAGATAAGCACAGACTTGGAGAGATGGAATGACTATGACCCAGAAGACTTGACTGGAACCAGGTTCACTCCTGACAGGTCTCCTGAATGACCTTAGATGGTACTTAATTAATTTATATCTCTGGACAACTGTGAGAATGAAAGTGTTAAGGATCATGAGGACTTCAGAAAAGCTAGCCGTTAAGTCCCTATGAATCTCTATGAGTAGATTTTCATGGGAAATTCAGGACTGAACTGTGAGAAAACAGTTTGCACCTGTATAACTATTAAACTCTCTTAACCTCCGAATCCTGATGTTTACATCCAACCCACCTGCCAGGAAACAGTCCCTGGCCCGGTCTAACTCTTTCCTGTGCCTGGGAATTGCTTGGGAGGGTAGGAGTGAGCCTGGACCATAACCAGAGATATGTTTAACAATTTAATGTTGCAAACAGTACCATTTAAAAGATGTTTGAGGTCCACTGCCTGGAAATGTTTCCTGGTACTGTTTTATTTATCAGTACAGACAGAGCCTGTGAAGCATTATAGAAAGTATAATTTACCCAGACAGACCCACATAGAAAGAAGAAAAAGTCCTGAGACACTGCTTTTTTTCTTCCTTGTAACAAAATATTTTGATGCAATTAGACAGATGAATTTATATCAGAGGAAACTGGCACTAAATATTTAACTTCAGTTGAAACTAACTCCAATTGATAGCTAATATTTTCCATTAAAAACCCCACAATTTAGTAGACATGACATTTTTTATCAAAAAGTTTGTTTTGTACAAATTTCCTTTAGAAATATTTTATCAAGTGACAGTGCTTACACCTCAGCCTGTGCTGGGATTGTTTGCTGCGGTACTTTCACATGGCACAGGCTCATGCCCCATCTTTTCGGAGAGCTTCAGAACTTGACGTGGTGTAAGGGCCATCTTTTGCACATTCACCAACAGTAGGTCAGCATCACATACACTTGTCAGCTGTGCAATACCAGTTAGGACATTATACAGACCTCTTATTTTTTGAGAGATTATAATAATTAACCTTTTCAGCATCTCAAATCGCTCAGAATATCTTTCCTTCTGTGCTGTAAATACCAATGCTTGCTAAATGAACTTCTTCATTATACATGGAAATAAAGATTGCCTGTGCTTTTAGGAAAAAGTCCAAAATTGTCAAAGACTGCACATGAAGGCTGACAGCAGGAGGTGCTTCGGTAAGCCTCCATCTGGAAAGGCAATGCATGCATATGGAGGAGAGATCATAACCTGAAGATTAACATGACAAAGCACTGCTGCAAATTTTCAACTGGAAAGACAGAATTGCTTTCAGCTCAGACAATAAATTAGATGATGATTCACATGCAGGGTTAATGGTAATATCTATGGTGTCAGAAGCATGCAGTAATTACAGCTGTGAAGATGAGCTCTGATGCTGTGGCTGGTACAACAGCTAATTATTTAGTGCTGCTGGAAATTCCTTTGAAAACTCTGAAGCTAAAACCTCAAATGAGGAACTCTGATATAATCCTCTGTCTTTCTGTTTAATACTTGTTAACATCTTTAACCTCTGTGTCAACAGACACCTTACCTTATTTTCTAAAGCAAACAAAGAAGTAAAAACCAAAAAAGTATTAGCTAAAACCAGGATGCCTGAAAGGGTGGCCATTTTGCTGTCATACATCTAGTCCCTATACAAAAGGCCAGTTCTGTGCTTGGGAATAGCCATATGTGAATAGGAAAGCCACAGGTCTGAAACACAGCAGATGAGAGAAAAGTCACCAGAAGGCGTTTGCAGGATCATGGGACTACCCAAATACTCCCTTTACAAATTGCCAGTCAGTACTTTTTTACTGACAGTTCTTTTGCCTGCCTTTATTTATTTCCCTTTGACTTTGGAGGACCATTAAAGGGAGATACAGATGCCATCCCTGCTGTTAACACTACCAATGACAGAAAAACCCAGGCATGATTGTACATGGAAGAGGAATGACTTCATGTTTTCATGTGTAAGAGAAGATAGTCTTCTCTACAGATACAAAAAACATCTGGGTCTCTGCCTCATGGACTTTCTCGTTCCTCCTCCATTTACATAGTTAAATACTGCACTTCTGTTTGCCTGCACTAAATCAATAGGCATTTGGACAGAAAAGGACCAAACTCCAGAAGAGGTGAAGGAGTTGCACATTGCAGCAACTGATGCATATCACTTAGGTAGTCTTCAGACCAACAAATCCCAACTAGGCAACGTCAGCTCCTTTCTAGTGAGGAATTCAAGTGTCAATATGAGAAATCTTGCCTGATGTGGCCTGGGGTAAAGAGGCCCATGGTCTCCCTGGAGATGCTTTTATTTCAGAACTGAAATGCCTGTCACACCTGTGACATCGTAGGTAGGCAGTTATGCCTCAGATGGGGTCCCAGCCAGACCAAAGAGGCAGGGGCTGAGGGACTGCAGCCTGTGGATGACCCACCCCAGTGCAGTGACACAAAGAAAAGTAGAGCAATGGAAAACAAGTAAGAGACAGGGAACGGTGAAGGAAAACCAGTAAGAAGCAAGGTTTGGCAGGAAGAAACCAGTCAGAAGCAGAGTGGCACACAGAAACTATTATGGACAGAAAGACAGACAGAATCCATTACGGACAACCTCCTGCGCCCCTTCACCTCACTGGAAGGATTGGGATAGAGTGAGCGTAACCTGTGATGAAAGTAAGGGAAGTTGAGACTGGGAATGGGTAGAATAGGGTTTTTTTGGCTTAAGATGAGCCTGGAGAAAGGGGAGGAATGTTGTTTGCTGAAGTATTTTTTTATATTTCCCTTTTTTATCTATACATGAATGAGTGATCAGAAATCAGTATTAATTTGCAAGTAATTAAATTAATTGCCCGAGTCACGACCATTTTGTCTACAAGGTCACTATATGGTTATTTCTAAAATCTTCTTAGGGTCTTGTGTTCTGAGCAGAATTGAATCATTGCCTAGAAGGTCCTAGGCCTACATGGGGAGCACAAAGACATCTACTGCATTACTTATTCCACTCAATACAGTGCAAGGCTATATCTATTGTCACTAGAGTTGCATCCTGAAATCAGCCTGTCTTGCCAAGAGAGCAGCATGGTCACAGAAACCAGTAAATTGACACTGAAAACAGGAGGTGGGACAGAATAAGAAAATCCTTTCAAGACAAGTCAATCTCAATTTGCTTGTTGAACTAAAACCAGTTTTTGCAAATACAGAATCAGTAATTACTACCTGCAGAATCATTTGACTATCAAGCACTGAACTCTGCAACAAATAAAGGCAGCAAATGTTGAGATAAATGTGCATTTACATATATACTCTAGCACATGCACATATCTCTAGCACATGAGGCATTTCATCAGCTGGAATACTGATGAAAACTTTTCTGTGACCCTCCCTTTAGGCACAGCCTGGAATATTCTCTACTGGGATACAGTCTACTGGGGCACAGTTTCTCACTGCCTCCCCTCTTGGGTGGGGAAATAAGATGTTTGTGGTTCCTTAACTTTTCCTCTTCACTTCCCATGGCCAGAAACTGTTCCAGATCAGAAAGGTTCTATACCCTTTGATGAGACCAGAGGAGACATGGTGTGTTTGCTCTCTGTTTTCTTCTGCCTTTGATTGCAGAGAGCTGGGCTGTTCCCTTCCAGTCCCACATTCCTATGGGGAATGAGCTCTATGGCCAAGGGACCTGGGAAGACCAACAGGAGCTGTGCAGTGAAGCCCACCACACCCCAACCAGAGCAAACAGCTGGCCACAGTCAATCCTGACACTACTACTGCTCTTTGGGAATCCCTCTCCCTGGCAGTAAGTCTCCCGTACTCAGCTGTGGTCCTACTAGCAAACTTTTGGGTGCAGTAAGATCTAGTCCTGCTAGACCGCTTTGTAATCTGCTAGACCCCTTCTTGTAGGTCAAATATTGGCCTACAAGTCTGATTTTGACAGTAGTCTCAAGGTGGCCTCTGAGCACAAACTCTGATATATCCCCTGTGGATTTTCCTATACAAAACAAGGATAGTATTTCTGATCGCATTCGTATCATAAATTTATATTTCTGTTCCTAAACTCACTGTCCATGGCATTAGCTTTCCTTATTATGCTATGCCATCACCTCTGGGCATTTGTGGTGTATAAATAATAAAATCCTCAAGAGCTGAACTTAGGCAGCGTGGGACTTGGTTTTCTTTGAATGAGAGAAAATTAATTCCTGGATTCAAAAACAGACTGGGTATACACAACATCAAAATCACCCCCAAAAGTCACAGAAGCAAAATTTTCTTTCCAGGATTGTCTACACTCTGACTTTCACACCATTTGGAAGTCAGGATGTCCAGCCACCTCCTCTGGGTTCTCCCTCCCAGCATTGGGGAGACCATCCAGATCCCTCCTGAGTGCGCAAGAGCGTCAGATGCAAGCACAGTTGGAGCAATAACACAATTACGGTCTTGCTCCAAGCTGTGTTGGTCAGGCTCAGAGCTGCTTGACAGGGAGCTGTGAACATACAGTTTGGCTCACATTATATTCCCTTTTCCCCTGCAAGGTCTTCCCCTTTACCACTCTCATCCCCTCCCAAATAAACAGCTCATTTCTGTGTACCATTTCCCCATTAACCCTGCTTTTGCTGATTTTATACCGTTATTTGGTATTTATGCTATGGTTGCCCTGGTAATTTCTAACTTTGACAGCAATTTTGTCAAGCTATTACCTTTTTTGCTATCTATAGTGTCCTGCTGTTTCTCATTCTGCTGTCCTGTTAGCGGCACCACAGGTCAGCGTAGGCCATCTGCATATACATTACTTCCCTTTGTAATCTGTAGCATCCTGCAGTTCCTCACGTCTTTATCTTGTCAGAGGCACCACAAGACAGAGTGAGCCATCTGTACATACATCTTAACACATACCTGACTGTACCATCTGCCACTATATTAATAGGCAGAGTTAAGTAAAAACCGTAACTAGCAAAATATAGGTACTTTTATAAACCAGATAAAACAAAAAATCACAACCATCTTTGAAACCTAAAAAATGAGAAGTCATCAAATAAAATCACTTGCTACAGCTGTGTTCTACTGGTTCTTAATTTACGTTTGGAGTCATGTTTTAATGCATCTTGGAATGGTGTCCTGTGAAAGTAAAGGCACAGCATACGTTGTGTTTCCTACTCAGTTCCAGTCCCAGCTCCCACAACACACTGAAAACTCAGTCCCGAAACCACAGTGGAACCCAGAAAGAACAAAAGCACCCTGTTCTACCCAAGTGTGTATGTTTGTCTCTGTGGAACTATGGACACACCATAACTGGCTGTCATAGTTTCAGCCCAGCCGGTAACAAAGCACCACACAGCCGCGCGCTCACTCCTCTGCCCCCCAGCCATGGTGGGATGAGAAGAAAATATAAAGAAAAGCTCGTGGATCGAGATAAGGACTGGGAGGGATCACTCCCCACTTATGGTCACAGGCAAAAGACAGCCTCAACGTGTGGAAGAAACAAAATCAATTTAATTGACTACCAATCAAATCAAAACAAGGATAGTAGGAAGGAAATCCAAACATCAGAACACCTCCCCCCACCCCTCCCCCCTTCCTGGCTCAACTCCATTCCTGGTTCTCTCTCCCTCCTCCCCCGGCGGCACAGGGGAACAGGGAATGGAGGTTGTGTCAGCTCGCCACACATCGTCTCTGCCGCTCCTTTTTCCTCAGGGGGAAGATTCCTCACTCGTCCCCTGCTCCACCGTGGGGTCCCTCCCACGGGAGACAGTCCTTCACCAAGTTCTCCAACGTGGTTCCTTTCCGCGGGCTGCAGTTCCTCACAAACTTCCCTGGCGCAGGTTCTCTCCGCGGGCTGCTCTCCAGTCACACGCTGCTCCAGCACGGGCTTTCCCATGGAGTCACGGACATCTTTGGGAGCCTCCACTTCCCCACTCACCTCCCTGGGCTGCAGGGGTACAGCCTGCCTTCTCACCGTGGGCTGCAGGGCCATCAGCCTCCTCAGGCGCCTCTCCTCCCCCTCCTTCTTCACTGACCTCGGTATCTGCAGAGGTGTTCCTCTCACATTCCAATCCCCCTACTCACTGCTGGTTCCCCTTCTTAAATCTGTTCTTCCAGAGGCGCTCTCACTGTCACTGATGGGGTCAGCCTGGGTCAGAGGCGGGGCCGACTTGGAGCCAGGGGAGCTTCCAGCAGCTTCTCACAGGAACCACCCCTGCAGCCCCCTCCTCCGCTACCAAAAAAACCCCACACCACACTCATAGCAGTAGCCCAGCATATTAAAGAGAACAGGGCTGGGGATTTTTTTGTACACTATGCTATAAGGCATGTAATTCAGTACTAAAGCTGTTGCCAGCTGCAAGCCTGAGTCTGCAATCTACATCTCAGTCTATCTTTCCCAATTGACTCTAGAGGGAATCTGGGCCAAGTCTGTTTTTAACTGAGGATGTATTTAGGATAAATCCACACCTAAGTAACTTAAGTTAGTCAGAATCATGAGCAGAACCTGAAGTTGTAACTGTCTCTCTTTGTTTTAAACACAAGAACAAGACTCCCAGCCTAATGACAGTGGCTACTACTGCAATTCTTATGCTATACTGAGGAACAAGCTTTAATGACTGTCACTCTCATCTTCTGTACTTTTATATGCTCTGGTTGTAAAAAGTTCTGGCTAATTCCTAGCATATGTTTTAATAGTTTTGTTTTCCTGTCTTGTTTCTCAGATATAGCATAGAATATTTTACTCTTCCTGATAACAGTTATGATTCCCCTGTGTGTGATATTGAACAATCATGCCTTAATCAATGCTACTAAATCTGAAGTATCTCTTGTGCCTCCAGGTATTGATTCTACTCTGTTCACTTAGTTCGTATCTGTAAAACACTGCAGTATTTTCTGCATATGGGATCAATCTTCAGGCTCAGATCTCTTGACAATTATCACCACCATTCAGATTATCTAGACAATCAGAATAGACCTAGGCTCATGAAATATTCTCTAAGTCTTTTCCCATAGTCACAAAATTACATCTATGATTGTAAAAAGTCCATCAAGTCTCCCCCCCATACACAAAACAACATATTGTGTGGTCCATCTTTACATTGTTGCTTTCCCAGGAGTTATTCCTCTGGTGTTATTGAAACTGAAATTCAGCCTACAAAATTCAAATCAGGCACGTGGTTCAGCCATGTAGTTGGTTGCTCAGCTATGGGATTATTTCCAGTAGAATGTCTAACATCAGAGAAATTCTGTCTATTGGGACCTGTGCTTAATTCCAGACCTCAGTGGCAACGTTGTTATCACTGCTGACTGAGGTAATCTAAAGCTGGACTCCATGACAAACACTCCAGTACAAATATAACTACAGATATATTTGCAGTTTCTGAAGAAGTGGCTGAGTCAGAGCTTTGAATGGTGATGATCACAGCTATTGGGAAGAGCAGTATCATGGGACTGCACCTACAAAATCAATTGTACCGCTGCAGCTATTAGATTGCAGTTCACTTTCTACTGTAGCAGTGTGACCAGGAAGAAGAGCAAATAGGTAGACAACAAGCTGATTAGTGAATTCTCTTCTGTAACCCCTGTGAAGACGTCAGCATAGCGATGAGAAGCTCTGATTCATGGTGTACTTGAGGAATGGGGATACCACTGAGAAAGTGTTTTCAATATTAGCACTGTCTGGTACAGAATCACAGAATCGACGAGGTTGGAAGGCATCTTCTTGAGATCATCTAGTCCAAACACCCTGTTTGCCCAGGATAATGTCTGAGGAAATGCGAAGCAAAAGCTCAATGATGTTGTGATGTGAAAGATGTAGCAGGGACCTTGATAACAAACAGGAAAGAAACGTGGGCAAGATCATTCACGTATAGTTAAAAATTCCCTGATAATCTCTGGTGAGGCAAGCTATACAGGTGCAGTTTTTCACTAAGACAGAAGAGGCAAAGACAGGCAACAAGATAATTTTTTAGTGTCACACATGTAACAGACTTTGACCAGAAAGAGACTGCGATTCAGCCCAGATCTGCACAGAGTTGAATTAACAAAGTACTTAAGCATTAGGCAGTTTCCGGCTTGTGTAATATGCAAGAATCAGTTGTTATTCCTCTGGAAGAAGAACAGACATTAACAAACTGAGGAAAGCTTGCTGTTCAGGCTGCAAAGCACTGCAAGACTGGAGTCCAACCATGTCATTACAGTCAAGCGCATTCTGTTTGGCCCGTATATGTGTCATACGGTTATTTAAGGTACTATGAACCACGATGTCCCTTCCTTAACCTAAAGATATGACAATTTCTGAATTATTCTTTAAATTTGTAAAACAAGTGAAGATCCAATTATATTGTAGGGAAAGTGGTAATAATATAACACTGATGGAATGGTTTGCCTTAGCAATGAGTTTCTTTTGAAAATTGAAAATATGCTTCCTCAAAAGAATGTAGATTTTAAAATGTGTTGCTGTTTTCTGTGATTAAGTCTTAATTTTAATTAAAGATATGTACAGGAAATCTATAAATACTGAAATTCAGGCTTTATTACATACTTTCCTATATTAGTAATCTGCAGTTGTGCTCTGGTTTGACTCAAAGAGTGATTATGACTTAAACACAAACTCTTAAATATGAAACTATGACATATGACTTATTAAGCTAATTCATAGAAGAAGTTAATCACAAAGATATGTGGAAAGTTTTATAATGTACATGAAGTACTTTGTTTTAAATTACAAAAGCACCATATGCACTTTCAAATACCCTGAAAAAATTACTTGTCATTATAAAATCAAACAGTCCAATTGTTCATTCACAGTGTGAAATTATTGTTTGGCCATATTCTGAGCAGGTGAGTAAAAGAGGTGAGTTAAATACACAGTGTGTGTCTTTCTGTTTGTACATACTAGTACTTCATGTTGTTCATGAATTTGGCAAGACACTTTACTAGTGAGTATGTGCAGGCTACTTTTCTGAAATTTGTTCTCTGAAATTTCTCATAAACAATGCAAGAAGTGATAGATAACATGACAAATGGAAAATTAAGAAGCCAGTGCAAAAACAATCTTTGAGATATAGTGGAAAGGATTACTTTAACTTATCTGACCTCCCATATGATCCAGCCAAAAATCTTAGCCAGTGAGAGTGCTGCCAAGTTGCTCATAGCTCAATACCACTTGGTTAATACTCCATTAGCAAGCAAAGTCACCAACTGAAAATTATATCTCTGTTCTTGTTTGCAAAGGGATGAGGCCATAGGCTTAATGATTTTAAACCATCCTAGTATTTTTATGTTAGTGAGTAATGCCTGGAATGAAAATGAATTCATAAAGTTGCCTTATCCGGCACTGCCTTCCGTTTTCAGTGCAGTTTCTCTGAAGAGTGTGCATACCATGTCAGTCTTCACAGGGAACATGTTATTCACAGTCAGGATACATAGCTGTCCTGGTTTCAGCTGGGATAGAGTTAATTGTCTTCCTAGTAGCTGGTATAGTGCTATGTTTTTGAGCTAGGTATGAGAAGAATGTTGATAACACAATGATGTTTTCAGTTGTTGCTAAGTAATGTTCAGTCTACAGTCAAGGTTTTTCAGCCTCTGATGCCCAGCCAGCAAGAAAGCTGCAGGGGCACAAGAAGCTGGGAGGGAACACAGTCAGGGCAGCTGACCCAAAGTGGCCAACGGAGTATTCCATACCATGTGACGTTTTAGGAACTGGGGGGGTCATCACGGCTCGGGGACTAACGGGCGCGTTGGTCAGCGGGTGGTGAGCAATTGCATTGTGCATCACTTGTATATTCCAATCCTTTTATTATTACTGTTGTCATTTCATTAGTGTTATTATTATCATTATTAGTTTCTTCTTTTCTGTTCTATTAAACCGTCCTTATCTCAACCCACGAGTCTTAGTTCTTTTCCTGATTTTCTCCCCCATCCCACTGGGTGTGGGAGGGGAAGTGAGTGAGCGGCTGCGTGGTGCTTAGTTGCTGGCTAGGGTTAAACCACGACAATAGCAGAAACAAGCTGCCTGTCAACAACACACTGCTGTGAGGAGAAGGTTTCCTTTCTCCCACTTCCAATACATCAGGAAGGAAGGAAGGAAGGAAGGAAGTTTTCATCTTGCTTCTAATTTCACACACCTCTGGGAAGTGTCCACTCATCTTTTTCTATCTTTTACCTGATTCTGTTTGTCAGTTTACTCTTCTTCACTGGGTCACCAGACATTAATAATTTAATAAAAAAAATAACAAATTTTGTTCTGTTTTCTCAGAATTGCAGATCCTACTTCTACCAAAGAGGCTGATCCTACTTCTAGAAAGTTAACAGTAGTTCTAGTACTGACCTCAGTGAGAGTGGAAAGGCGGCCTTCATTACTGAAAACCTGTATCTGCTTTATACTGTGTGGGTTTGCTTTAAATTCCACATAAACACATGTTTTTGCCAGGTATGTCTACGTATGTACATTAAAATGTGAGAAAGTTGCATTCCAATGTGGATGCCTTGAAATTTATGGCATTCCCATGTTTTTTATTTATTCCCTGATTTTTTCTGCATTTGGAAAAATTAGTAAAAATAATGGTTGTTTTCCCTGAGAAAAGCTTACAAAAACAATATATAATTTCAGCATTTCCCAATTAAATGTGTTTTAAATCTCCTGACTGAAATGCCCTCTTATTCCCATTTGCAGATCTATTACTCCATGGAACAAAATAACACTGCATTAAAAATGTACCCAGTTCTGTTATCCAGCTTGTAACTTCATAACACTTTTTGCTTCCAGAAATAACTCTGGTAACTACCAACAACAAATGTTGCTTGCCACTTTATTTTTCTTCCCCAAAAGCAAAGCTAATGAAAAAAAAATCCCTTAGACAATGACATCTGCAGCACAATCTGTCATGCAATCCCCTTGGAGTCAACAAACCACCAATAACTCATTATCCAGACTGAATCATCAAGCTAGATAAGGAGCAGCTTGCACCCAAGCACTTCTTTCTGCACATTGCTCAGCTACTAATCCTCTTCCATTTGGGAGCCTTATTTTGTTGTCTATTTTGGGTCTGTCTTTTGCCTTGTGCTGTCCTTTTGCCATACCTTCCTGTTAATCTCTGATAATTCATGGCAGACTAGTTGTTTCCTGTTAAGGAATGATTAGGGTGGTTGAAGCCATCCTGGCGACCTTTGTGATGGGATTGTGCTGGTGTAATGTCAAAACAGGCATCTCCTCAAGTGGTCCCTGACTGAAGACAAGGGTGTTTCTGTGGAAGAGAAACAAGGACATTTGCTGCTAACCCAGGAAACATGGTGAAGAACTATTAGACAAAGGTAAGTAATGCTTGGTGTTCAGTGGGTGGGATGGTCCTGCCTCTCAGGGGGGGCAGTGGTTTAGCCTCTGTGGGTCTAAAATTGCTTCTGATATAGAAGTCAGTAAATCCCAGAGTGATGCTCTGGAAACAAAGCATCTCACAAGCAGCATAGCCCAAACCATCTTCATCTTCTGAGCAGAGAGCAGCCCTTAACTTTCCTCATAGACCAGGCTGAAGAAGTGGGCTGAGGGTTTCTGTGGGGCTGCAATAGGATGTCTAGAGCTGGTATTTGAGCAAGCCCTTCTTGGTTTGGCACAACTTAATAAATAGCTCTCTGAAGGATAGCAACAGGGAGTTTTGACCCAGACATACATGAACAAGAAAACTATTAACTTTGAGCTAAAAAAACTCACCTGTACCCCACACAGATCTGTATTGTCCATGTGCTTTGGTCACCAGAATGGAACAGGCTGTCATGCTATGTATGAGTGGGCTAGACTCTCAGAAAAGTGCCTTGACACTTTAATGTGTAGAAACGTTGAGCTTTTAACTTATGTTTTGTTAGTTTTATTTTATGTCTCATCCATATGACAGTGCTTCCAGAAACTCATTCTGAGTTGGTATATCATGAACCTGAAGAAGACCTCAGGACCTACAAAGAATTTGCAAGACATCTGTTGATTTTCCTGGCCTTGTATCAGGCCTCCAAAACTGCGCACTTTCCTTTGACATCCAAAGCTTTCACCTAGCAGCAGCATCTCTGTGCAATAATGAGGTTTAATATGCTGACCTTGATAAAACCAGGGACCTCACTTTCCTTCGTGTGGCATCTATGCACCTCTGTCTGGGTGAGACAAGGGCTTTTATTCAAAATTCATTTTTCAGGGCATGCTTAGTGAATCCATTATTTCAAGATCTGATAGCATGTACCCACTTCATTTTTTATGCTCAGTTGCTCACTACCGCTAAGAATTAAAGCTGCCATGGTGATCTGGGCAGCTAAGGACCTAAGTTTTGCTGGAACAATTATAAAGGTCTAATACCCAACAGAATTTATGCAGCCACTACTCTTTGACTTAACAGGGGAGTTAGGCTCCTAAATATCTTTGAAGCAGATGAAATTTTTGAGAATGTAGATCTTGGTGTGCCGTGACTCAGATTGTATAGAAATTTAGATTGATAGATGTCTGTGCCTCTTCCCCACAGGTAACACTAAGTAACATATTTATTTTAAACTAATATATGCCAAATATTGTAGACTGCCAGTGAAACAAAGGCTGGATTTATCAGTCACACTTTTAGTTTAATGTGATCAGCTTCAAAACAGTTCTTATTTGACTCAAATAAATGATCGGGTTTCTGTTTACACACTTTAAACTTATGTTTATATACCAATCGTAATCTAATAAGATACTTATTGTCAATTATAATTAGAAAATAACTACTGTCTTATTGCCATCTTAATTGGCATTAATGTTGCATATAAATTATAGCTGCTCGTTCAAGTTCAGCTGGAGCTTTCCTGAAGTTTTAAAATATCTGTCCTACAACTTACCAGAGGAACAAATCCAGAAGTATTTTCAAACTATTTCTTCCCATTTGTCTGCAGCTACTTCTATTTGTAATCTTGGTTTTGCAGTGTGGTCCTTCGTCTTTTATGCTGCGGACAGTGGCCATTAATTGTAGATAAGGCAGTGAATAAGGCTTAAATAGAAATTGAAATTTTTAGCATCAGTGTGAACGAGATCCTGCTAGAACCAATTTCTTGCCTTCCTTGACAGTAATTAATATATTGACTTTCAGCACTAGTAAATTAGAGTCATGCAATGGGACTGTATTCTAAAAATATTTCACTTATGAAAACTAGAGCATTTAGCTGAAGGTTTACTGAGTCTCAAATTACTTCAGCAAGATGGAAATCACCTCTGACCCCAGTGAGGTGCCTAGGAAAGGAACATGCACCACTTAAATCTGAGAAGCCCTATGTGCATCTGAAATGATTCCCAGACTTCACGTTAACCCTCTGAGGGCAGGAGTAACTTCAGCAAATTAAGCACATTAAGGCCTCACATTAAGGCCTCACATTAAGGCCTCAGTGCTTTTCCAAATTGTTGACGCTTACTTATTTTCTCAAATTAGAGTATACAAGTAAACACAATAAAAAAACAAAGCTGCCGCATTTCTGATGCTCATTTATTTTGACAATTGTTAGTTAGTAATTAGAAGTTATATACTCAGTTGTAACAGTTCTTCAAAGAGCATTTATAATTATAGATGTATTTGCAAAAATAAAGGGAGAAACTGACTTCATAACTGATGCAGCAAGAAACTGTCTTTTGGGAGGTTTCTAAAGTCTATAGATTAGTAATGTGGAGATCAGCCTGGCCAAGCTGTTGTGTTGTATTTATCTCTATAACTATTTTTTGCATTTTCAGTGAAATGTAATTTATATTTGCTTTAGATGTCCCCATTAATATTCTATATTGATCTAGTTACTCTTTCATTGCTTCTTTCTTCCTTTTCCCTATCTTCTCTTCACCCCTCTAATTCTGATTGCTGGGGAACCTGATAAAGTGAGGAAACAATATTAAATCACTAAAAATTGTCATAGAGAACATGATCTTTCCACTACCTAGTATTGTGGATTTAAAAAGAAAGAAAAGGGGGTTTATGATGGCTGTGGATGCGCACAGGCTTCTGGGAGCAATGAATCAAGCCGATGAAGTATTGAAGCAAAGCAGGTCCAGTATCTGGAAATAAGTATGGGATCTTGGGTGGGGATGGTTTCATGTTTTGTAAGATATATGAAATAAGGAGTTTGAAGATTATGTGGGATTGTGGTTAGCTGAAATTTATAGGATATGGAATCAGGTAAAAGAAAAGATAGATAAGGATTTCAATAGCATTTGAGTCAAGGCAGGCCCAGCTTTTTGCAGGTTTAGAAAAAGACATTTGAAATCTGAAACAAAAAATGAGATCTAGATGAGGTAATTTGTATTATATTAGCTCTGCTATCATAAATAATGAGGATCAGGGTTATTCTGGATACACAGAAGCAGATGGCAAAAGCCAATGTTTGACCCAAAGAGGAGCTTATCAACACAATAAGCATAAAGACAGGAAAGAAAGAGAAAGGACAAGCAAGTAATCTAATGTATTTTCATAGTCTGGCTCTATGCACTGTGTATCTGTCTGTCCTGCAACCCTTGTTAAAAAGCTACCTTCCGGACCCATGGAAATGGTGACATGCTGGTACAAAGCATGTGTTCCCATGGCAAAGATTGTACAGTGAAGACTCAGGGGCATGGTTGTTCCAGGCATCAGAAAACAGCAACAGTTTTTAATCATATCTACCCATAAAAAGAGGAAGTTATGGCCTAGGAGTACATATAAACTCCTGTGGTTTAAAGAGGAGTTTTCTCTTAATCTCCTCTGAGCGCTGAACTGTTCACAATGAAAAACTGGCACCTAAACTGAAGGCAAGCAAAACACAGAAAACTACCTATATTTCCACAGTGAAATAATGTACTTGAATTATATTTACTGTTCTGATTTTATGTAGAGAATACACTTTCTCCATATATAAGGAATACTTAGTGCTAAAAGAAACTCCTGAAGTAAATAAAAGCTATAGACTTAAGTGCTTACAGTTTCTAAAGAATTACTCTTTTGAAGAGCAGCTAATGGCTTGAAAAGCCTCTTCTCTTCCCTGTGCTTTGTAGGTAGTTTGAAATGACGCTCCATGCTCCTAAGACTTTCTTCTCACTCTCTGATGTTTTCCAAAGTGTCTCTAACCAATATGTGCTGCAGGACACATTTATCCACTGTGAGTCACTCACTTTACTGTAGCCAAGTATACAGGGAGATATTTGTCATTCAGTTGTTGCTGAAGCCCCCGAAGGTCTCTACAGGGATGTGTCATTCAGAACTGCAAAGGACCAGGTGGCCAAAACCAGACTCCACCAGGAGACACCAACACTCTTGTGTTTTCTTTTGTTCCAGCAAGCACATTTTTGGTCTTGATGCAATTCTCCATTGATGCAATTCTTCATCCAGTACACAGGATAGACATGACCTGCCTGCTCCAAAAGACCTGCACCAGAGATGAGAGGGCATGTGCCTGGGGTACAAGAAGTTATCTGGCCAGATTACCAAAAGTGGGAAACATTACTGGAAAAGACAGTTTTGGGGTTTTCTTTGAAGCATGTATTTGCTGTACATGAACTAGGTGTAAAAGTGTAAGACAAAACACCCACAGTTCTTAACTACAGTTCTTATCTGCAGTCTTCCTCAGCTGCTTTAGCTTGTGTGTTTATTTAGGAAGTTGGCACCTTAGTTTCTCTTTCTACCCAAGGGTGGCATCACCTGGGGAGTTGCTGGTGATTTTTTTTGTCTTTGGGTCCCTCTCTGTCATGCAGGATGGCTGTTCCTGCAACTTCTCTGTGTACCTTGTCTATTCCAGCCTTCATTGCCATCCCAGCTTTCTGTTTATCTTCACCTTATCTCTATCCTGCCCTGTGTTTGCAGCATCTGGGCAATGGGGCATCACATCATCCTGCACGAGATTAAATCACTACCCCACCCTTCTACCCCCGTCTCTTCAATATTTCTTTCTATTCCAATTAGAATATCTCTTACTGCCTCACTGACTTCTCTGGTTAATCCTTTTGGGAAGACACAGTGATAAATTTCCCATCTTATAAGTTACATATCTTCAGAACAACAGTTTTTCAATTAAAATACATTAGTTCTCAGAACATTTGCTGTGAAATTCAAACAACCTCTGCACCTTATGTAAGACAAACTGAAATTAAGATTGCCATGTGGATGTTGAGTAACATGCCCCAAAATACCTTGCTAACCTTGAGTGGACTCCTGTGGGGAACCTTCCCATGTGAATTAGCCCAGTGCTCGGTTTCAGGAAGAACTTGAATTTCATCTCCCACTCACCAAAACTCTTTGAAGTTCTCTGGTGTATCAGCTGTGGGCAGGCACCGTTTTAGTCTTCTCCTTTGATCATGAAAGTTTTCATGTGACTTCGGGTAATGAAGGCAAGCAGGCACAGCATCTCTCTGTGATCAAACTGCTATGTGCAAAAGTGAACAACATGCCACAGATGTGGGGGAGGCCTTCCCCCATCTTTGTTGTTCCTCAGGACATGAGGGGCAGGAGGGAGAAGGTGCCAGTGCCAACAGGCATGGGCTATCAGAGAAAAAATCTGCACGTTAAGATTTGCCTATTGTTAGGCTGCAAGCACAGTGTCAGCTGGAGCTGCCCATGCCCTTAGAGGATGCAGATAATGGCATATAGTGCCATTAACACCATTCAGCAGCACTGCCTAGGCAGTTTGCTTGTTTTCTTCAAGGCTACCATATATTCAGAAAGTGGGCATGCAGTGCAGCAAAACATGCTCTGTGCTGCTTTCAGGTTGTTCTTAGAGGATAACCGAGTCCTCTGACTGACAAGTTTAATTGATTTAATTGCACTGGATCATTACATATCTCAGCCTCACACCAGAGATCTGGTATCCGTGAAACCAAAGAGGTTCAAATTCACTTCTTGGATGAAAGGAGAAATCTCACTTTAATGAGAAATCAAGAGATAAGGTTTATTTTGTTGACTATGCAAAGCCTGTCACTTAAACACTGCATTAAGCTAGTGAAATTGTTCCTACTTTTCCTGAGGAGGTTTTTCAGGGAGTGGATCGCCATCATAGCAAAACAGCTGTGTCTTTACAACAACAAGGGCATGGCATATACAAGGACAGGAAGTTTTCAGATCCTAACAAGTGTTCCTTGAAGTGGCTGGCCTTTTTTGAAGTCTGAAAGATCAGAGAATGTGATCATGGAACTACATTTTGCTCCTCCTTTGTCCAGCCTTTACAGGAAGTATTGTTATATTTCACATCTGTTAAAAAATGTTCCAAATAGCTGTTCTAACAGAATTTTTAATTTGGGTTTTCAAACTTTCTTCAAGGAGCCCCTGTGCCTTCAGTTCCTTCACAATTCTTAATGTCATCAATTCCCAAGATATAATTAGGAAATGTTGCTCCATTAATCAAGCATCACAGTCGAAACCTTAGGAGTCCTTATGATCCTAGTGCAGAGTCCTTATGCATCTTGCAGCAAGTTTTGCTAAATAGCCTTTACTTTGTCACTTAGATGTTGGTCATTCAAGCTTAGACAGTGTCTGTTCTTAAATTTTAGCAGAGTTCTTTTGTGTCTGACTGCCAGCAGAGATAGAGACAAATATTTAATCTTTGTCATACTGGACACCCATATTTAAAGGGTAATCCTGGATTCTACATTAGAAGTATGTTGCTATGGAAATGCGGGTGAAATTGAGCAGTGGATTTTGCAAGCAAAGAAGTACATATCTATGTTTACTTAATATTTTCTTTGGTCAAATAATGGCTTCAGATGGCATCCAAATCTGACAAGCACACTGAAAAACAGTTCACCTAGAATAGAAATAGTGATTTATATCCACTAGTTTAGTTCTATTAAGTGGTGTATCTATTTAAACTCTCCATCTTTAGATAACTTAGATCACTGTGTTGGGTCCCAAAGACCTGAGCTCTTTGTCTCCAAACCTGTCACTGGTGGTGTAAAAAACTCATTGTTATTTACTAAATAAAGCAAGCACAGGAAAGTACACACCATTTCAAAAACACCAAATGTTCTTTTTTTTAATGCCTCTCCTTCAAATCCAATCTTTCCCTGAGGCCTGTGTTCATGTAGACTGAATTCCTCTTCCTCATCAGGCTTTTATTACTGTCTTACTTCATCTTAAGGGGATGAAAACCTTCCTCCCACCTCCATTAGTAAAATATTTGCTTCCTCTTTGCATGACTTTTCAGCTCTCTCTCCTCTAAGATTTCCTGACTGTCTGAAAATTATCACAGACCCCTACAGCTGATAAACCCGCTTTCCAGGAAAGGAGCCAACCTATTAGTGCTATTGCATTACTGTAGTTATGCAGTTAAATCTTTTCTTAGCCTTTTTGTTACAAGCTTTCAAAGTTGCAATCTAATATCACTGATAAAGAAGTAAAGAGAATAAGAAATAAGAAGAGAAATTCATATCTGAAATGAAGACTGTAGCCTAAAATAGGCAGAAGGAACTAGTTCCCAGAGCCAGAGTTAATAATCAGTGCATTGATAGTCAATATGGTCAGAAGCTGTACTTGCCATGATCATCAGCAGGAAGAACTCCTCCACAGTCTGTAACTCAAAGAAGTAGATATGGGAGATCCTGGCTAGAGAGGTTACGGTCATTAGATAATTCCCTGCTACCCATGCATGGCAGGTTTGGCATTGCCTCCAAGCTGCAGACAAGAAGAATTTTCCACTATAAAAAGTCTGGGAATGTTTATTTTTAAAGACAAAACCCCTGCAAGTAAGTGCAGTCAGAAGCCTCCAAACCCTGGGTTAGGTCATGGTGTTGACTCCCAAGATCTGCAGGTCTCCATATCCCATCATGTTTCAATACAACTTGGTGGAAATGTCACTTTGGATGAATGCAGCTGTGCCTTGAATTCCTTTAATAAAGGAATTATCACACATGACATCAACAAAGGCCATGCTGTTGGAAGGGACAAGTTTAGGAGAGAGTACAAGGATGAAAAGCTTTTGCCCTTCTTGTTTCCAATTTCCTACTGCAGAATGGAAACACAAGGGTCCTTATGTCGTTCTCCCTTTGTGATACTCTCAAGACTTGAACCCATGTGATACAAAACTGTTGAACACAACAGGGTACCCACCTCTTCTCTCTCCTTTCTCCACTCAAATAAACCATTTGGCAGGGTCCAGTTTGCATCAGGACTCCAAGTAGAAGTCAAGGCAGATCCTACTGCAGGAGACAAGAAGATCCATTCCAGAGCTTCTCAGGACAGTCGTTCCCAAAGACCCATCCTGGGCACCTGGCAGGGGCTGGTTCTCACCCAAGGTTTTCATCTTGTTCCACAGTCTCCACCTCCTGGCTGGAGTACCCGACACAGCTCTGCCTCTGCTTCCAGTGTGAATTAGTCTGTAGGGGTCCTACTGCATTTCCTGTGGACTCTGAAGGTCTGCAAGACCAGGGACTTTATGAAGAGGAGACCTCATAGTTATTTCTGTTTCCACTATGCTTCTGATGGTGAGACTCAGAGAGAACCTTTATGTCTTCATTCTTTACTTCACAATTTATGGTCTTTAACAAACAAAGCTATAACAAGAAGACTATACATGTCAAATATAAGTCTGGAAAACTGTTGGGAAGGCATCACAGGCATCTAAATCACTCTTAGCGTCCAGTGTAACAAAGACAAAACCCCATGAAGTACTGTATGTCTCTGACTTTCCATAGATTTCTCTAATTTGAAGGATTAAGCCTGAGATGGGCACATAGTCATGTATCACTCATACACCATTACTTATGATCTGAGTTGGAGGTGGCAAGTGGAGACAATAGCCAGGCTCCATTTTGCTTTCAGACATACAACGGAAAACTCCATTCCAGCTCCAAATAACGTTCACTTTGAGTTTCACATAGTAATTACTCATCACTACTTTGCAGCTTAGAAGAAGCATTTTCTTTCAAACTTCATTGTACTGTTCTTTTTTTCATAGAACTGTAATATACAATGTCTTGGAGAAAATGAAACCAGAGATATGGTGTAGTTATATAGGGCCACCCAACATAGAAATGTTTTTTTCTGAATGTTACATCTATAATTAAGCCATCAACCCACCTAAGAGAAATAAAACTGAGTCTTTTAATTAGCTTCTTGAATAGGAATAAATGCTTCATTATTCTTAACCATATCAAGCTGAGAACATTATTAAAGTCTGAAGGAATAATGAACAACATGACAGGAAACATATTAGAGCACATGCGGGAACACATTTGCCTACTAAGTGATCTGCATAAATATGCCTATCATTGATATCTAGGAAGATAAAAATACCAAAGAAAAGAATGAAAACAAAAGGACAGTACAGGCAAAGTCATAAAGAAAATGATATGAAGTCAGACAAAGGGAATATATTTTTTGGTATTCCATGCTGTTGAGCACTCAAGAGCTCAGCTACTCTGCCAAAACTTGTGTAAATTGGCTGAGTGGTTTGGCCTGTGTTTGCACTCAGTCAATTTTTTTTAAACTTCATTATATCTGCTTTGGCTCCTAGGTTTTGCCTCTCTGAGGTATTTAGAAGGAGAACATGCGTCTCCAGAAGCTGTAGAACAAATCAGCTCAGAGAGGACTTTTGGACAAATTGCTTTGCTCTGAGTCTGTAGGGAGGATAAGTAATCTTTACAGGCTTTCAGAAATCCCTTGGCTAAAGGGAGGTGTTATACTCTCTCTTTAGAAATAATGCCAAGAGCACAGAAACACTTTCACAGCAGGGAAAACTGAAGGTACATATCTGATCATTCATAGCTGGATATGTTATCCCACAATCCCAAATAAAGAATGTTCTGAAATTCAGATCCAGAAAAGCCTGTATTCCTGTTTTTGGATTAAAGATCATCCATAAGCTATTTCTACTCACCAAAGCTCATTAATTTCAACTGTATTCAAATACATTCTTAGAGAGCTGCACTGCCATGGGCTGGAGCATCTGCTAGAAGGACTTCACTGCATCATATAATTGCCATGAGATCTAGACTCCAAAGTCTCGACTGTGTTGCTGGAGCAGGTAGAGAGTGGGAATTTCACACAACTTTCCTTGTTCTGACATTGCTCTGAAACTGCTGGATGATTGTTTTGGGTTTGTGTGGTGGGTTCTTGGTAGTGGGGGAGGGGCTTCCAGGGGTGGCTCCTGTGGGAAGCTGCTGGAAGCTCCCCCGGCTCCAAGTCAGACCCGCCTCTGGCCCAGGCCAACCCACTCAGTGATGGTGGTAGTACCTGTGGGAGAACAGATTTAAGAAGGGGAACCTGCAGTGGGGGGGGCAGAAGGGAGACTGGAATGTGACCATAATTGGTGAGTGATCCCTCCCTGACCTTGTCTTGACCCACAAGCTATTCTTTATATTTCCTCATCATCATCCCACTGGGGCCGGGGCGGGGAGGAGTGAGCTAGCGGCTTCACATTGCTTTGTTACTGGCTGGGCTTAAACCACGATAGTGATCCAACAGATGGATCCACTGTCCAAAAGGAGAGGAGGAAAACATGGTGGGTTGCCTTCTCCCTATCCTGCTTCTATCCATTCTTCTGCATCCTGTTCTCTGTCAAACTCCTGCACAGCAGTGCTCTGTGCCATGGAAGTGGACCTGAATTTGTCCCCTGGACATCCAGCTCCACTCCAGTGCCATAAAATCACATCTGGGCACCTCTGCCTGGCAGAAACAGGAGCAGAGGCAGGGAGAGAGGGTGTTAATTTGTCTCTCAGAGCAGTGTCATAGGCCTTTTGCAAACTCCTCCTTTTAATGGAGGTGGTGTAATATTTTGAAACCAAAAGGACCGAGAACTAAAACTTTTAAAGGTATGGAGGAAGGAGAGCTGTCCTATTTTCTGTTCACTGAGCAGTTGAATTCTGATAAAAACATCTCCCAGAAGAAACTCGATCAAAAATTGACTCCGCAATGTGGTGTTTGTCAACCTTTGCTCTGGATTTGACACTACTCCTAATCAAAGCATTAACATACCCTACCTTCTAACTACAGGAAATTACATCTGCTCTTTCAAGTTGAAAAGAGGAGCATTTTGGCATTTTCCTTTGGCATTTTTGCCTATGAGACTGAGACAATTGGAGACAATAATTTTAGAGTAATTATGTCTGCTCCAGTCATGATAGTTTGGTTTCTCCTTTCTTTGTTTCTCCTATGTGTTTATTTTTTGTTTGAGAAGCTCTGCAATTGTATATATTTAAAAGGCAGTGATTTCAATAAATGTTTCATAAAGTTCAAGCAATTTCTCACAACATGATCTTCATTCCTGATTAATATAATGGGATAGAACAGCTAATGTATCAAATTTCATGCTTTTGATCCCAAAGGGGATCAAGAGATAAGGAGCTCTTGAAACAGAGATGTGATTCATTATGTGCAGCAGAAAATGGAAATAATCAGATTCATGGAAATTAATTGTGAAGATGATATATGCCGAAAAACAAATAAGATGGGATGAAAAGCTTGAAATGTGTCTGTAATTAGGAGAAAGGAGGGGACGAAGCCTGGAAAAATTTACTGTCTGGTTTTATTTATTAGCCTTCAACAAATGCTATCCTGAGATGTGATGAGAAACTGGAAAAGAAAAAAAATCGTAATCTAGCAATTCCATTTGAAATGAGCTGGGAAACAGTGGTGTTACTGTTATTTTAATTTTCTTTCTTTTTTTTTCTCCTTGAACTTGAAATGTTCTGTCTTTCTTTTTCCTATCCTAAGATGAAACAAGCAGCCACCTCCTTATGTTCTACAGAAGAAATCCACCATAAGGAAATCAATCTCTCCTGCATTCTTGGAAATTTGCATTCCTTTTACCAATGACTTTGTTGCATTTTCTCTTCTGCCATATGCTGAACCTATCTCTATTTGAACTACTGCACTTCTTAGAAAGTCTGAATTTTCCAAGTCTTTTAATTGCTGATTTTTGCTCTTTGTTTCCCCATTCTTTACCAGCTGTCCTTGTTTACTTCCTTTCTTTAACTGTGGAGTAAAAAATCGCAACGTTGGAATTACACTTTGTGATGGGTTAACCCTGGCTGAATGCCAGGTGCCCACCAAAGCCTTTCTATCACTCCGCCCCTCAGCTGGACAGGGGAGAGAAAATATAACAAAGAACTCCTGGGTTGAGATAAGGACAGGGAGAGATCACTCAACCAACTACCATCAGGGGCAAAACAGACTCAACTTGGGGAAAGTTAACTTAATTTATTGCCAATCAAACAGAGTAGGACAATGAGAAGTAAAATCAAATCTCACAACACCTTCCCTCCACCCCTCCCTTCTTCATGGGCACAGCTTCACTCCCAGATTCTCTACCTACCCCTCCTCAGCGGCACAGGGGGACGGGGAATGGGGGTTATGATCAGTTCATCACACGTTGTTTCTGCCGCTTCACCCTCCTCAGGGGCAGGACTCAACACACTCTTCCCCTGCTCCAGCATGGGGTCCCTCCCACAGGAGATAGTCCTCCACGAACTTCTCCAACGTGAGTCCTTCCCACGGGCTGCAGTTCTTCATGAACTGCTCCAG
>VYZV01002440.1:22233-51174 GCA_013401275.1 Pandion haliaetus | reverse complement strand
CAAGAGTTACAGGTTTTGTTCTCCCTTAGGATAATGGCTCACTAAGAGAAATCATTAACGTAGTAAATCATAGTCAGAAATGTTGACACCATGAAACCATCTTATGTGCTTCTCTTTGATGGAACTGAGAATCAATTATTTCAGTGATATTTGCATAAATACCTCTATTTTGTGGGTGGAACTGTCCAGCTGTTTCCCTAAGAACTTAATTACAATGTTTTTTCTGGGAAAGAAGAAATTAATCTTTCTGAATGTTAACCTTTTCTACAAGGCAAAGCAGTCATGTTCGTTAGATAACAGCAACTAAATAGGATCCGATGAAATATTTTGTCTTGGAAAATAAGATGTTCATTAATGAAAACAAAAGCTATTTCCAAAATATAATAAAGGGTCAGCATTAGATTTTTAAGCCATAATTCTCATTACATTGACTATCACATCTTGGTATTAATGCCTTTTTTCTTAAGAATAATGCCAAAAGCCATAGTTTTGTTTTGTTATTTAAAGCACATTTAGTAATAACAGGTATATTGCTGAGAGTCTCAGGAGAGACCAAGGGCAACATCTGGTCAGTCACCTGCAAGAGCAGCTCCACCACGTCATCAGAGTTCAGGCATGTTGATATGGTGACATATGTCACCTGTTCTGCCCTTGTCTGATCTGGATTCTACTGGAAACTCACAGAAATAGCTGTTTGCATAAGTTTTCTCGTGGTATTCCAAGGCGGTCTTTTTCTCTTTAGCTTTCCATCCTCCCTCTGACTTTCAACATCAGACACGATTCCTCCCTTTCCTATGAAGGTTACTCACGAACAGCTGAGGAAACTTTGCTATTTTTCAAACTGATCCTTAGCTGAACCAGTTGCTGTAAAATACTAGCTCTGGAGGTATGAGTGTCCACCTTCCAGTAACTGACCTGTAATGATGAGAAGGGACCAGTTGCCAAGAATACTTATAAGATATCTCCTTTTATCCAGGAGATAAAGGCCTTTGTTCTTGGAACTGACACGTCAGAGTTATAGTTTCATTTCTTTGTGTGTCATCCATTCTGTAACTGTGAAGCTTTTGGCTTTAATGCGTGGATTTATTCCATCTCCAACCAAGCTTTGATGCATAATTTACCCTGAGAGCTTGAATTGCCTCCTGCGTCCAGAACTATTAAATCAAGAGCAACTTTGTTAAAGTTGGTGGACAGACAGTGCAGTTGTTCCAGTGCAAAATCAGTGTATGTGAAGAAGAAGCAAGACTTCTAATCTGGACCCAGTTCTGAAAACCTCTTCCTTGAGTTTTCCAGCTAAATTTTTGCATAACTGATCTTGTGCAGATTGCTTGAAAGTTCAGTGCTTTAACAGCTGCCCTTTTCGATGTCTTCCACACACTAAAATGTTACCATAGACAAAATAAGCAAATAAATAAATGCATCTAAATTGAGCAGTCTTTCCCATTTCCTCTGCCTCAATACAAAGAGGTATTTTACACCACGATTTTGCTGACGGTCCTGTCTCTGGTCTAAATCCTCACCAGCAAAATCTATGCAGCCTAGAAAGCTGGTTTAACTACATTGCATATACCAGAATAAATGAAATTTCCCTGTAACATTGTATTGGAAAAGGGAACATCAATACAAAAGACCACAGATGCAGAATATTTGTGGACAATGTAACAAAAAATCTTCAAGTTCCTTTCATGTTAATTGTTAACAATAACAAATGTATTCAGGAAAAATAAAACCATGAATCCTCACCACATTTTTCTTCTTCCACATTCCTGTTCCTACATGCAAGTACAAACATGGGAGATTAATGGAGGAGGACATTACTACACTAATAAAGGGATAGGATGAAGTATTAGAGAGTAACAAAAGCTCATACAGGATATAATTTATTTTTCAGTGTAACATATTGACTCTGCTGCAGATAAAGGGTTTGTTCTCATTTCCATTACAATCTGTTTGCTAATATAATTCAGTTTTAAAAAGGGGAAAACCATTTTTCAAATATTGCCAGAAGGCCCAACTTGGGATACCATCTAAAAAAATCCAAGTTTCACCAGTTTAAACCTGGCCCTATGGCCCTACTGTGCTCTTCTTGCTCCACACCAGAGTAACTTAAAGCAGAATTCCTTCCTCTGATCTGAAATCAACTTAATTCCTTAGTATGGTAGCCTAGATCCCTATCCCATTATTTTTCTGCAATTTATATATACCCAATTCTAAATTAGCCTCTAAGGATGAAATTGAGGAAGGACTGGACAATTTCCAGTTGCCTCTGGACTCCCTGACTCCAAGCAAACACATTGTGTGCCTTCTGTAACCCTCTCTTTTTGCTTAGAGAATTTTTTCTGTTCCCAGAAGCCATAGTTCTTTGAAATTCTTCTGCTCTGAAGTTTTTTATTTGCAGAATTAGGCTTTGCTCTTTCTCCCTGGTGTTTCAGTGCTTGTACCCTGTCCTAATGCATCTACTTCTGCATGTGCTAGCCTCATGTCATGTACAGTTAGCAATCAACAATAGTGGTTCAGAAACCAATGAAAATGGGTTTCATATGTCTTTGTTTTGTAGCCCTTGGTTTCCTGGAAATGTTAGCACTTAACATACCTCTCCATATTCTTGCAACACCTTTATTTCTGCAGTTATTGGCCTTTAGAGTACCTTGTCATCTTCCCCTGGGAGAAGCACAGCCTGCCTTGCCCAGCAAGCAGCACACTAAGAGGCAGTTAGCATTCAGATAGGTCAGGCACTTTTATGCTTCTGGTTATAGAAAGGTTTCTATGAGTTGAGTGAAGATTTAATAGCATTTTTTTCCCAGCCTTAAGCAAAAGACATTGAAATTACTCATTATATCAGTATGCCATTAGGAACTGAATTGATTAATTGGCTAGTGATGGTAAAGCACTATGAAAATGTGAAGTGCTATGCACTTGGTGCTATTGCCATAATTAAGACTGATTCTTTTCAAATTCTTTTCTCAAGGCTTAGACCCACTGTTAAATTAGCTCAATTTAAGGAGTTACTAAGCATTAGTGGAGCTGCAGTATCTGCACTCATGTGTACTCTTATCCCATAGCAACAGTCTGACAATTACATTTCATGTAGCCTGCAGTAAAGTTAGGTTCGCTACATTGGTATTTTGCTTGTTACTGAAAGACAACATCAAGTGACACTGAAAGAAACAGTCCTTCATTCTCCTCATTGCTATTTAGTCTCCACAGTCATTCTCTTTACTGGTTGAAACATCTATACAACTGTGTGGTAAAGCAAATTAGGCAATTGATCCAGTTAGAAGCATTATTATTATTATTGTTGTTGTTCTTATCCTGAAGACTGGTTAGTTTTCAGGTCTACCTTTCCTCTAAGCTCATGTAAAGTTTGGATATGATCAGGCCCCAAAGAGGAAAGGTAGCACTTCTTTTAGTACCAGTGGCCGCTTAAAACATTTTGGAACTGCACTGTGGCTCACCTTAATCTGAATTTGCTGTAGGTGAGGAGAATGCAAAGCACAGGATAGACACATTCTTGAAGCTTGCTAGCCTTAGTAAATTCATAGTAATATAGACCCCTCACTATTCATGATGTTTTGGAGTGAGCTGAACATAAGGTCTCTTATTTTATGCCATCAATTTCTTTAATTATCAACTGAGAGCTTATGAACTCAAAATTTTACAGATTTTTATTCGAAAATTCCTATATGCCTGCATGTTCTATTTGTCTTACGGCATTTGGGAAGTGAAGGGAAAAAAGGATTTACATGAAACCAGTGCAACTTTTCATTGGAAACAAAGCTGCTTATTTTGCCTTATCTTTCATCTTTAAAAAATCAATTTTAACTAAAAACTAACCCTGCTTATTTTATATATTTAAAAATAAAGGTTCTCTGGGTGAACTTTTTGCATCTTCCATCTGAATTGTTTTAAAATCAAGATGCAACTTCTCATACTGCAAAGCCTGTAGTCATAGGCTTTGTGGCTTAGATGATTAAAACCACAAAAAGTGGAATTGTATTTGTGGTTTCCTGAGAAAATGTCAGTGACTTTTTAAAAGTTAAAACTCACTTTGGGGCTCTCTTCATTGATTTTAGAGAGATATGGCCTGAAAACTTTGAGCACTCATAAGTGTCAGAATTACAACCAAACTAATTGGTGAAGACCAAGTTATCTTTAGTTTTTATACACTTAAAAATATTTACGTACAGAAGCTTGTGTGTTCCTCCTAGTCTCCAGATTGCTAATCATGCTAATACAAAAGTCCAAGTCTCACCATCATCCTAGTGGACTGAATTTACTGTATCCAGTTAAGCCACAAACCAACCAGAATCCTTATAGTTTTGCTGTAACTGCCATGGTTGTTTCCTGTGAATGCAGAAAAGGAGTAACTATAAAAAGGTTTAGAAAGCAGTTTTAAAACCAAAGAGCAATAGCATACAAGAAAACATAGGTGGAGGCTATAGGTTGTTTCAAGTAGGCTTTGTATTAAGAAGAAAGCTCAAAACCAGCCTTCCTGTAGGAACAGTAGTGACAGCAGTCTAAAGCTTCTGGGTAGATTATCGAACATATTGGTGTCACCAGGACCTGACCAGCTGTATGCATGCCACTGGCAGAAAATGATATGATTAGATAACTTTTACTGGTGAACACATAAGTTGCATGAGGAATTTAGGTTCCTCTGCAACTGGCAACAGTTTTTGAGTATTTAAATTTTGGATATATGCCCCAAAGCAGTAGGAATAAATCCCTTTGTTAATACACCCTCTCTGTGCATTCATTTTCTGCTACATGAGTGTCGTGGTTTAACCCCAGCCAGCAACTAAGCACCACACAGCCGCTCACTCACTTCCCCTCCCACACCCAGTGGGATGGGGGAGAAAATCGGGAAAAGAACTAAAACTCGTGGGTTGAGATAAGAACGGTTTAATAGAACAGAAAAGAAGAAACTAATAATGATAATAATAACACTAATGAAATGAAAACAGTAATAATAAAAGGATTGGAATATACAAGTGATGCACAATGCAATTGCTCACCACCCGCTGACCAACGCGCCCGTTAGTCCCCGAGCCGTGATGACCCCCCCCAGTTCCTAAAATGTCACATGGTATGGAATACTCCATTGGCCACTTTGGGTCAGCTGCCCTGACTGTGTTCCCTCCCAGCTTCTTGTGCCCCTGCAGCTTTCTTGCTGGCTGGGCATCAAAGGCTGAAAAACCTTGACTGTAGACTGAACATTACTTAGCAACAACTGAAAACATCAGTGTGTTATCAACATTCTTCTCATACCTAGCTCAAAAACATAGCACTATACCAGCTACTAGGAAGACAATTAACTCTATCCCAGCTGAAACTAGGACAATGAGGGTCATTTTGAAACAAAACTCTGGTCACAGGTCAGTTGTTCTTTATTGTGTCTGCAAGACTGATAAATATTGTAAAGTTTTCTTATCAATTTGCTCTGCACAGTGTTTCTTTTATCATGAGTTCACTAGTTTCTCTTTTCCTGTGATCTATTGACAACTGAAATGGCTTTACACTTCGTAAAGTGCTGTGAACTAATATGTGTGAACCGCATATTATAATTCTGCAGTGCCAAAACGTGTAATATCGTCACTGTCTTGATCTGGGGGGAAGAAAGCCCACATTTCTCGTTCAAAGCTAAATATACTGAACTTTTAAATGCCATGTCTTCCCATAAAGTAGCAGGATTCTGCTGAAATTAATAGATCTGTGCCAACTTGTAATAGCCAGACATCTGGTTCTTGGTATGGAGAGTTCTTTAATATATACAGTCTTAGGCTCTTTATTTGTCACAACCTCGTTTCTGTTATTTCTTTTCTGACTATCAGTGTCCATGCTTTGAACTTTCTTGAGTGAGAAGGATCTAGGCTCTTCCTCTGATTTTTTTGTAAGTGTAACCGGAAAGATCTGAGACCAAGAAGCCTTCGGAGCAACTTCATAGGTCATAATTCATATCAGTTCCTTTAGCCCTGGGCATTTCTTCTTTCTTCTGCCATGAAAGTCATTCCAACAAGGATCCAGAGGCAACTGTATGCGCCTGAGCAGCGTGTGCATTAAGACCCAAACTTTCCAAAAGGCCTGTATTTCTTTTTCAGGGATGTGAAGTCCCAAAGCACCTACAGAAAAGGCTGAGGCACTCTTAAGCAGTATATGCACTACAGTGCTAATGCAAGTGCATATTGAACATTCAGTAAAATCCAACCAGCAATATGGTGACCCCATGGACCTGGTATTCAAACCATCCACTCAGGGCTAATATGACACAGAACACATGGTACACTACCGCCTTTCCAAAACTGCAGCTGGAGGCCAGGTGGGATACCTGAAGGTATCTCAAATGGCATCAGATGCTTGTGTACAGAAAACAGAAACAAGACATAGATGTGTAAGTCAGTGGATGCAGAACAGTTCAACTCCACCTGCAGTAGATACCCACTGACTGGCCAGCTGAATACCTTGCTAGGCACCCACTGCTTGTGTGGACCGAGGACTTTGTTCATTTGCCCACGCACAGACATCTGAGATTTCCTACCCCACTTGGCCTCCAGACACTTCTGAGAAGTGTGCAGGTCTCTTATTGCTCCTGTGTCATGTCTTCCAGCCCTTAGTGATGTCTTGGACATACTAAGGCACCTCAGATATCACCAAACATCTATGTTTAGTGATTATGTGATAATAGTGAGAACTTAAATAGAATCATCTTTTTTATGACTTTTGGCAAGTGAAAACAAGTAAGTTTTATCAGGTGTTTAAAGCTGTTGTTTTCTTTGCAGGATTCACAGCTTAATTAGCAAATTCTCCAAGGAAAAACCCTGTAGGTATTGGGTATCCATTGGGTTAGCCAGGTAGATTATGCTGATGAACATTAACAGCCCCTATCTGTACTAAATACAAGACGTTCCCCTGGTTGCTTACCACTGGACCTGTAAGAGGATGATACAGCTGGATCATATAAAATAGGCAGACTGAACTCATACCCTTACCACAGATGCAGAAAACTTTAAAGTTCCTAGGAGAGAGGGATACAGTCCTGCCAGATCTCAGTATTGTACATACACCCACTAGCTACAGTTTTCCAAAGACAAAGGTTTTTCCATAGCTGTCATCCTTTGTTTGCTTACCAGGGCCAGGTTTGGTGACAATAGGTTCTGCATCTTCCTGATGCTTTTAGCTACAACCCAGTGGGTAAAAAACCACAGCTGTCTCCTTGGGTTATATTTGCTTCTTTTTTGTCAGGAAGAATACTCAATTATTTTCCTTGTGCTACGTTTGGTACACAGGTGATATAAAGAAGCTACATAGATTAAAATTAATGCAAAACCTCAGATGGATAAAATGCTTTTTATTCCCTACAATTTACTGTATAATATCACATTTTGCCTTAATTATTGCTCAGCAAGGTAAAATATTTGCCCGTCTTCAGTTCCTTTGATACAGTTTCTAAATGACTCTTTATAACCTCTAAATGACTGTGGTTCTTGACTGGATTCCCAGACTAGTAATTGCCTATTTCTAGCATCACAGCTCTCAGGAATGGGATGGTGTGACCTGGGCAGTCCGGCCTATGCCAAGTAGCTCTGAGGTTATATCTATACTACAGGATAAAGACAAGCCTTAAGAATCAGCTCAAACACAAGAAGGCCCATGTACTGTGCAATTTCCATCTGCCTTGCTGGCTATTTGCCTCATTGCTCAGTGTGAAACATCCAGGATCTGCTTAGGAAAAGCTGAGTTCAAAGATCAAGTGCTGGACTCAAGTTTTCCTGCAACAATGCATTCAAGAGTTCAGCCTAGTTTGCATTTGAGTATGAGATTGTGATGGTGTGATAGATGAGTCTGGATTTGAGGACTGTCTTTGAGCTTGGATCTCTTTTGGTATAATATGAGCATCTTGTACAGAGCAGTTTGGCATCTCTGTGTCTGAGATGATGCTCATGAGAGCCCCTGAAAGACAGCATCAGCAGACAGACCTAGTCCAGTGCAGCTGTGTGCACATATATGTGCCATATAGACGTATGTCCTATATGGAACAACGATTTGCCTAAAGGAAATTTTATAGTCCTAACCCTGCAGGCCTGATTCACCTGTCATGTATGCCACAGAGGGTTGACTGATTTCAGCAAACCTTACTTGAAAATGAGTGACTAAGACCCTCATTCATTCACTGTAACTGGTAAATCTGTTGGTTGGGCAGTTAGTGAATGGTTCGAAGCAAGAACTGGAACACATGATAGTGTTAATATAAATTTATAAACTATTTTATGGTGTTGGCAGATTTTCATGCTTTTTTTAATGCGATGTTAGTATCTTTACACATTCTGACACGTAAGTCAGTGAAAATACATAATTATGAAGCTTTTATATGCATTACTCTTATCTAAAGATAACCAGCTGTGCATTACCAAAATTACCATTCTAAGACCTTCTTTGGAAGACTGAATATCTTAGGCAAACAGACACAGTGAAGGGGGAGAAGCACCTATTTTGCTGTATTTTCTTATACCCAAGTCTGGTGCCATTTGAAAGAGCTCATTCAGCTAAGAAAATGACACAAAATTGATATGATAAAGCAAATTCTGGCATAATCAGAAATATTTGCACTTCCAACATTTTCCTTCATCGTGATTTATTTCTAAAAAAGAATTCCTACCACATGGAGGGACCTCAAGAATCAGTCTGTGACAAACCACTCAGGTGCTCTCTTCAGAAAAACCCAGGACAGTGTGGTAGCTCCCATTACCTCCCAAACTTTTCCCGTTATCCTCATTTCCCCACTCCATACCCACCTGACTGAAGAAGAGTCTTCAAGATGCATCCTAGTGTGTATACCACCACAGAGACACATCTGCTTTTATATATTTATATATTTTATATATTATATACTTATATCATCTGCTTTTTTATATATATATATGAACTTTATAGAACTTGTTTTCCAAAATCCCTTACTCTGACAGCACTGCTCATGAATGACAGAGGTGAAGCAAAGCCATGTCACCCAGCCAGGGTGAATGTGCCACCTATGCCTCAGCTCCAGAAGTGATGACTTCAAGCTGCTATGTGACAGTTCTTAGGGACACAACTCCTATTTGCTAAATTATGCCTAAGTCTTCCCTGTATGAGCATTGTGTGGCCATGAAATAAGGTGACTGGGAGGGACTGGAAAAACCCAGGTTTGCCTAACTGCTCTGACACATGAACCGAAAGAGTGGAGGTGGTGAGAATGGGACCCCCCTTCAACAGCAGTAAAATCTTGGATTAGCTGGAGGTAACCATAGCTAGAAACTGATTTCAAGTGCTTTCGCCTCTAAGAAATGGCAATCTAGGGAGAGGGGAATTGGGGATGGGAGATGAAGGCTAGTGAGTCATTCTGAAAAACTTTTGTCATTATTCGCAGTTATGTTTCGTCTTGACAGTAAGTATGCAGTGCACAGCCTTGCTTGCATTTCTGCTGAGCTTTTAAGATCAGGCATTTGATTAAAGTCATTATGGGGTACTACACTCTTTGTGTGAAAAGCGTGAAGACCTCCCGCAGGAACGAGACTTTGCTCAGCTCCTCCCAGTGTCCCAGCATGACAATTATTCCACTGTTGTGCTCTCTATAGAAGACAAATACTTAATGATGTTTGATAGACACTTCAGACTGTATCTCTTTGATGCATGTTTGTGATTCAGACTTCCTTCCTTCCTTTCATATTTTATTACCAAAGGGGACAAAACACTTCCTGGCAGGTTTGCAGGTTCTAATAAGCCCCCTCAATTCCCTCACACCAGAATTTGTGGCAATAGAAACAAGAGTGATTGCTCTTTCTGATTCTTTTTCTTTTTCAGTACTTCTGGCCCATCTGAGGCAGGGCTTCACAGGCAATTCAGGACAGCTGGAAGTCTTAATAAGCCAGACTATGAAAGATAAATCAAATGCAAAAAGTGGTTTTTAATTGCATGCTTGGTTTTGACATTCATACTTCCCCCATCAGTCTCTCCCCATTCAAACCTTTCTTATGACGCCCCAGGTTCCTCAGAGGGAAATAAAAGTCCTGTCACTAAGTGACTTTACCCATGGGTCTGCTGCCACCAGCATAGCATCTCATACCATCTTGTAAATTGGAAAAGAGTTAAATCCAGCCTCTTTTATGCAGCTGCCTGGCAGGAGGCAGTGGGCAGCAGAGACACCAGGCAGGGTGTGGGAGAGATCATGGGTCTCAGTGGAGGGGATCGTTGGTCTCCTGGGGACAAAATTGCGAAGCATCTTCTCATGTATGGGATGGAGTCAGGCAGCAATTCCTTCTCTCTGCTCTGCAAGTGGCCAGGGGTTAGAGATGATGCGCACTGGTTCAGTGGGTTTCAGCTGTGCAGCATGTTCAGTACAATTTGCCTTGATAAATCTGTAGCTTCCTTTGGCAATGAGACACAGTGACTGTGTTTTGTCGTGGCGAAAGCATTTGAAATATACACAGTCACGTCTCTGCATTATATATTCTGTTAAGCAAGTATAAAATTTATGTGCTTGCTGGCATAGCCAGATGTGGAAATATGATTGATATTACTTACCTGAGGAAATACGTTGGAACTGGAGGTGCAGCTGTGTTAGCAATCGCTCTAACAGCTCTAAACTCCAGATCATTTTTCAGATAAGACTGGAGACTTTTATTACTATTTTCCCTTGAGGAACCTGTTTCAATTTAATTGTTCAGTCCATTCTTTTCAATTTGCCATCTCCTTTCTGGCAGTTTCAAGAACCTCGAAGAACATTGCCATGTGTACCATGGTGGGTTGACATCTGAGAGCCTTGACTCTACTCCTGACCCTTTGCCTGTCTCAGGCAAACAGCTTAGACTTTGCTCCTTAAGGTTACATAGATGACATGACCTACATAATTTCATATGGCTCTAGCATAAGTGTAAAATCCCTCCATGACTGAGAAGTGTTTGCACCCTTTATTGATGATGATGATATTTTAATACATTCAGATCACTTCGTTTAAGAATTAGAGCTGAGGTACAAAACTAGATATACAAAATGTCTGCTCTCAGACATACCTTGATCATTGCCAGGTCTTCTTTGACATGAAAGGGTTTGTCTTCACAGCTTAGATCCAGTCCCACTCAGAAGCCTTTTCACTGCCTTCTCCAGATCTACCAGCAATTTACCTGAAAGGTCTGGAGAGGCTGGAATTAAATGTTTATTAAAATCACTGTTCCCTGTCTCCAAACAAATGAGTAAGGACAATTTTTATGTTGGCCACATTTAATCAAAGAGTTCAGATTAGGTATACTGGCCCTAGAGGTACCTTCCTGTGAGAGGCAGGACATTCTGTGAGCAGTAGTTCTTTTTTTTACAGTTTTTCCTACCCTGTTAGGATTCACAGAAGATGCCAGGCCAGCAGCTCTAAAGTCATCTCTAAAGACCCGCAGAGCAGAGGTAGCAGTAATTTAATTGTCCACACCATGCCCGTGTGCAAGCCACAAGCATCCTCAGCACAGCAGCAAATCACAACTTCAGGACACCTTGGGAAGAGGCTGACCTCAGGCTTAGGCAAAGAGACTTTCTTTACCATATTTCAGTGCAGCTGTAGCCAGACCAAGGCAATTTTCCACTACAGCCTGTGCCTTGCTTGATGTCCCTGGCCCTGCTCCATCCCTGCTCCAGCTTGCTGGAAGAGAGCCTTTGCGTCAGCCCTGAGTTTCCCTGCTGCCAGTGAGCTAAGACTATATGCCTCAATGTCCGCCTTTCTTTTAGGCAGAAAAAACTATAAAATCATTGGTTCCTGTCATGGCTGTGTCTCATCTGTGCTACTGTATTCTCCTCCCCGCACTCTAATTTCTCCTCTTCATCCTTTCAGGTTTTGGCAGCTACAATACAGTCTTTTCCCACTGCTCTGGCTGCACCTTTCATACCATGCTCAGCTGTCTGTCCCACTTTTACGAGATCCCTGCTCCTCTACCTCTCCTCAACCATTCTGCTTAGTTCTTTCCTGTCCCTTGTTCTCCCTCCCATTTCTCTGCCTTTTTTCTCTGTCTGTCTCTTTCCTAGCACTTTTCTCGCCACTCCCTTGCACTGGAATAGCATCATCATTTCAAAAATCTCTATTCTCCTTTTTCAAGCCCCCTCCTGCCTCCTCACCTCTTCCTCCACCTCCTCATTTTCAGCCTTACACTAACCATTCCTCTCCTCACTGGCCTTCTCTCAGCTAAAAATTGGTGTTCCTCTTTCGGAAACAGCCTCCCTCTGAAAAAATATACATGAATAAAGCAGCTTTATTGCATTAAAAAAAATCTACAATGCTTTGGAGGATGACACATAATACCTCCACTCCCAGCCACCTGTTCTTCTCTTTGGTATAGAAAATTAGAAGCATTTCAGTTTATCTGGCAACTTGGATTGACATGGTTTTTAAAGGGTGGAAAAATGTGATGGTAGGTTTGCCATTGAAAAAAACCCTACAAAAAGTCATCTGAACTATATGATTGTCATGACAATTTCCATTTGGATAAAACACACACACACAAAGATGTATAGGCATAAAAGTACAGATATAATAATAAAAAAGAACAACCCTCAAATACCTTCTTTAGTTTAAGTTTTTACAAATATGGCTCATTCTGACAGCAGTATGGCCCAAGTTACTTTTATGTGGTTTATCACCCCTTCCTTACCTCCTCTTTGTTCATCATCTCAGATTTTATATTTGTCTCATTTAGGCTGTGACACTAAAGGAGCATGAACTGTCTTTCTCAGTCTCCCTAAATTGAAAGATCCTATCTGGATGCTCAACAATGTAATGACGACAAACATATTTATCATGTTACATATACACACAAATGACAAATAATAAAGGAGGACTTTGTTTGTAAATGACTCAACCTGTCCATCCAGAACACCAGCAAGAAGCCAAATATTTCACATTACACTGGCTATGAAGCCCTCTGGTGCAAGCCTGCACTTGAACATGTCCTTAATCTTATAAGTATTACAGTGGTAGTCAGGGTACATAAAAAGCATTGGAAGTTAAGTGTCTGCTTAATTGCTTTCCTGAAATACAACCTCCACTTTAAAAACAACAGACTAGACTTGGAAAGCACAGTAACCCCTATGCATGTTCCTCAACCTTATCATTTTAAAAAGGGTGCCTAGGAGGAAAAAACAATTCCTAAGAGATCTGTATTTTTTCACAGCTACTTAGTGAGCAAAGTGTAGGAATTCCCAAACGTGTGACTGGGCTTGCAGGCAGTGATTATCCAAAGCAATAGTGAGGTACCTCAAACTGATTAGGCACAGGCAACATGTATTTTCGTGTATCTGTGGTGGATATGATGGAAATAACATATCTAAGAAGGCACATCTAATATATTTTTTAGTTGGCAGCTGAACCTTTTCTTTAGCCTCCAGTGATTTATTCAATAACAAGCTGTTGGGGTCAGACAAAAAAGGGATATGAAAATAAAGCGTATCAAGAAAGGTCAGATGATCACTAAACAGCAGAGATAATACAATGTCAAAGTTACTTGCCTGGAGGCGAATCCACTGATCTAAGGTTTCATTTGCTTGATTTCCAAGCGGTGTGACCTCTTCTTACCTCCTCATTCTAATGATGTACAGTCAGGTTAATTTGTCAAAGCTCTGCCTCTTCTGATTCTCCAGGAATAAGCTCTGCATTTAGAAAAGCAGTTTTTTCTTCCTCAAAGCCTTGAGACTCTGGGCCAAAATAAATCTCAGCTTTTGGTGTTTTCTTAAATATTTTCTTAAGAGCAGGACCAAAAGGGACCTGAGCAAAGACTTTGTGAACCGCTTAGAAAGGGAGTAAATTGATAAAGCCCTAGAAACATGTTTATTTGTGCACAAATCAATGTACTCATGGTACAGACTGTGTAAAGTGGTAAAGCCAAGTTTTCCAAAACACAAGGACCATGTAGCTCCATTTGTGTTGTCTTTCAGAGAGGGCACAGCCCAGCACAGAGGCAGGAGCTGCAGCTCCAACTGGGGTTTGTAATTATTGCTAATGGTGACACCCGGCAAAAGAAGTTTGTAACTCTCTGATGTAGGAAAAGGTACCACAGCCTTGAGAAAAAGGGACTGAAATGTGCTTCTGCTACTATTTCTGTTGGATGGGCTGATGGTTTGACCCTTTGCTTATACTGAGCTATTGGGCTGTCATTCGCTTTATCCCCAACGCTCAGTGCCCCTAACAGATCTAGATGGGACCTTATTCAAGCGGTATAACCAAGCTGTCCTCCTTGGATGTTCCCTGTCTTACAAATTAGATTAATGGAGGTGCAAAGGAGGCAGGGGAAGGGGAGGACAGACACCAAATAGAAGAAAAGCAAGAATGAGAAAAAACACAGGAATATAAAGAACTGTAGGATCTCAGCAGCTAAAAGTCTGCCTAAAAATGAGGCAGGAATGGGTGTATCAGGTTTTTAAGGGATAGACAAAACCATTACAAGGCATTTTTCCAAACCCTTCACTTACTGAATGCAAACGGGAAACTTGGATTCTTACGAGATTTGCAATGGTCTCTATTCCTGTTTTTTGTAAGAACAATAAAATTTACTGTTATGTGCTACAGCAGTCCTTAACTTTTGCAGGAAGTATTCTTGCAAAATTTCACGTATATAACAGCTGGAGAAGACCTGGGTGGAACTTTCTTAATGAAACTTTTTTATTTAATTGAAAATGTTTACATATATTTTAAATAAAACACCCTTTAGAAGCCAGCAGCTGAATAAAACTTCCCTTGATGGACATTTCCTAATCTAAGTGAGAATATTTGGTCAAAAAGATTACTATCTGTCCCAAGACAGCCAATTGCCCAGAGGCCAGGTCCATTTACACAGCATGCAAGCAATCCCATCTCAGAACCTCACCCACCAGACTATTGGCTGCTCTGGGATACATCTTCTTATGGTTTTCATAAAGCTTCTAAAGTTTCATCCAAATTCAGTATGGTTAAATTTCCAAACTAGCAGTGTCTTGTATTGGATCAGGGCTTTCCAGACCAGTTTCATTCAGCCCAACCATAATATACTTGGTCTCCCATGAAGGTGAAGATGCTTGATTACAGATTGTCCCAGCTGCAAGCAAATACCCAGTTGATGATTAGTCCCTGGCCTGAGATTAAACTAATTGAACAAATTGTGAGAAATCTCCAGGCATGGCAAAAAATTTTGGAAGCCACTGATACCTGTGAGAGACCTTGAAAAAAGTTACAGATAGTGCCCTTAGGGATGTCTGGACTTCACAGGCTGTTAAAGGGAGCAATGGCCAAACTCCATAGGTAACTGTTATGAGTTTGTGTGGCGTGGTTTTCCTTGGTGGCAGGGGAGGGGGGCTGCAGAGGCGGCCCCTTTAAGAAGCTGCTGGAAAATTCCCCGGCGCCAAACTGTCGGATCCGCCTCTAGGCGGGGAGTGACAGTGGTAGCGCCTCTGGGAGAACAGATTTAAGAAGGGGAACCGGCAGTGGGGGTTGGGAAACGTGAGAGGAACCCCTCTGCAAATACCGAGGTCAGTGAAGAAGGAGGGGGAGGAGGGGCGCCTGAGGAAGCTGATGGCTCTGCAGCCCGTGGTGAGACAGCAGGCTGTCCCCCTGCAGCCCAGGGACATGAGCGGGGGAGCAGATGCCCACCTGCAGCCCATGGAGGTGAACAGTGGAGCAGAGGCCCCCCAAGATGGCCGTGACTCCATGGTAAAAACCGCGCTGAAGCAGTGTGAGACTGGAGAGCAGCCCGCGGAAAGGACCCGCGCCAGGGAAGTTCGGGAAGAACTGAAGCCCGCGGAAAGGACCCGCGCCAGGGAAGTTTGTGAGGAACTGCAGCCCGCGGAAAGGACCCACGTTGGAGAAGTTGGTGAAGGACTGTCTCCCGTGGGAGGGACCCCACGGTGGAGCAGGGGACGAGTGAGGAATCTTCCCCCTGAGGAAAGGAGCGGCAGAGACAATGTGTGGCGAGCTGACTCAACCCCCATCCCCTGTTCCCCTGCGCCGCCGGGGGGAGAAGGTAGAAAGCACCGGGAATGGAGTTGAGCCGGGAAGGCGGGAGGGGTGGAGGGAGGGGTTCTGATGTTTGGTTTCCCTTCCTAATACCCTTGTGTTTTGTTTTTTATTTGATTGGTAGTAAATGAAATTGATTTTGTTTCTTCCCCAAGTTGAGCCTGTCTTTTGCCCGTGACCATAAGTGGGGAGTGATCCCTCCCAGTCCTTGTCTCGACCCACGAGCCTGCCTTTGGATTTTCTCCTCATCCCAGCATGGCCAGGAGCGGGGGTGGGGGGTGAGTGAGCGGCTTCGTGGTGCTTTGTTACTGGCTGAGCTGAAACCACGACAGTAACTAAAGGAAAGTATTTGGTGTCTTTTGGGAAGCAAATCTTTCAAGGCCAACAGTACCAAGGTAACCATATCAGTAATAACACTTAAGTATTACCTAAGTAACAGTATCAGAAGTACCAGATTTGGCTATGGATGTATCAAATGCAGGACCATTGGGGAAAAAGTTATTAGTGGCAAGTTGTTTGTTTGGGAGGGTCCTGGCTTACAAGGAGTCTCTGTCAGGCAGCCCTGCACCTGATCACTGTAGTTTTTCATATGTGTGAACGATTTGCTTCTATGGCCAGGAGGCACTTGGCATCTCTCCTGGCATTGTGAGGGAAGCCTGGGAGCTCTCCTCCTGACACCCAGGGGGGCCTCCTGTAACAAAACTGCATTTTCAGTCTGCATTTACAGGAGAAAATACACAAAACACCTATAAAATTACCTGGGGCGCGAGGGCTTTCTGTTTTCCTACATGTGGTGGATAGAAATTAGATCTTTGAGGGTGCAATGCTCTGTCAGATATGAGAGGCTTAAATGTAGTTTAAGTAGAACATGGTGTGCAAGAAATTGCAGTCTCTATGGAAAAACTCTTCTAAAATAGCAATGAGAGACCATCATGCAGCTCCCTTGATCACTTATAGCAAAGGAGATATGCTTCCACTGTCCAAGACAGAGCACAACAGCCCTCCATATGCAGTGGATGCCTTTTGCTCTCTTTGAGCATGCTTTTAATGCTGTGCGGTCATGACATCTGTAACTCTGCATGGATGCCCTGTTAAAAAATTTGTCTATAAGGTACGATACATTGAGAAAACACTGCTTTGTCCTTCTCCCTGAAAGTGTATGCGACCTATGATTCCACTTAAGAAAACATATTTGAGCTGACTGATACCATTCCCAGCCCCCAGACAGTTTCACTGTTTTTCTCTGATTGCTCTTGTAAGTTTTCAGGCCCTCTGTGGACACCCACAGTCTTTGAGGAGGGTGTTTTTCTTCCTAGCTGATTGATAAATATTTCTCAGGGTCTTCTGAGAGCCAAATCCCTTTGTATTTGTGAAATCTGATTAACAGAGCACTAAATTTCAACTAAAATCAAATCAGCAACACCCAGTGTGAGATCTGCTTTCTCTTTACATCTGCATAAGTTAAGCTTGATCTGTTGGTCTATTTTAGTCCAGGGTTTGTTCATGTGTTCCTTTTTTATGTTTTATTGCCTGAGCTAGTGACTTTAAAATGATAAATTGACTCCCCTGTCTCCCCACCCCCAATTTTTTCTTATCTTCTTGTCCTTTTGGAAATATAACTGCATGCACTTTCTTTATCTCTGTGTGGGGCCAAATCTCTTGTCACATAATATACATTCTTCAGGAGACAGCACTGGTAATACTGTAAGTTTATCGCCAGACTGATGGTTAACAGCTCCGGCTTTCTTGTCATAATAAGCCTTTTTTGTCTCCATTGTGCCTTTTCTTTGGTTTCCTCTTGTCTATTTGCTTGCTTTATTAAATGCAGAGCACTCAATTTCTGTAATGTGTTATATTTGCTTCTGAAGAAATCTTTGCCTCCTACTGTTTTTTCTTCACTATGTGCTCAATCCTCTTCAACTGTTCTCCCAATTACTACCTTAAATACAGAAAGACCGGAAATGTCTTGGGGTACTTCCAAAACAGAAAATACTGTAGGAAAGAAAAGCAACCACTGCACTTACTTTATCATTAATAAATACACACACCTTTCTTTATAAGTGTATTTGTCAGGCTAATTGCTATAGCAAATCCTTCCCTTTTGTTGTCATTGATGGCACCTTTAAGTGGACTGTGAATTCTGACCCTATCCTGAAAAATTCACATTTAATAAACCAAATTGAGAAATGAAAGAAAACAGGAAAACAAAAAAATTCCGAAGTCCCTAGTTTCATGGTAGAGCAGGAAATATAAATTATCCACCAAGCCATGCAGTAGAGTGACTTCAAATGAGCTCAGGGTTGCTTACGTAATATTCCTGACTCTGCATATTCAGAGTATGGGTCTGCATGACCAAAGTCTCGGTTTTACAAAGGCTGTCAGAACGACAGAGTAACTGAGATTGAAAAGGACCTGGAGATCATCTGGTGCAAACCCCTGTTCAGAGTAGATCCAGTTAAAGCAGGCTGCTCAGAGTCTTGTCAGATGTTTTACATAACTCAAAAGTTGCAAACTGGGTCCCATTCCAGTATCTGATCACCCTGATGGTTACAATTATTTTCATTCTATCTGAATGCAGTTTCCCAAGTCATAATTTGTTTCCGTATTTCAGTTTGTGTGCATTCAGAAACTTCTTGTCCTCTCCCTGTGCACCTCTGAGAGGAGTCTAGCTCTACCTTCTCTATGTCCTTCCACCAGGCAGCTGAAGTCAACAATAAGGATGTTGGCTTCCTCTTCTTAACTTTGAATAGGCCCAGTTCTGTCAGCATCTCCTCAAATGTCATGTTCTCCAACCATCTGACCATCTTGGTGACCATGCCTGTGATTCACTGCTGTTCCTCAATGTCTTTCTTGTACCAGGTATCCCAAAAACAGACACTCCAGATGTGGTCTCACAAGTGCCTTTTTCAGAGCAAGGCCATATTGGTGACTCCTGTTCAACTTGTCATTCACCCTTCTGCAGCTCAGCTCAGTTTCATGGGTGCAGTGAGAACTTTTGAAGCATATCATGGCCTGTAAGTTTGTCACTTGCCTCAGATACTTAGTTACAGGCTAAATGCTGGGAACCCTTACCTGGGATTTTGAGTTTACTTTTGTGAATGTATCCTTATTTTCTGTGCATCTAGCAGTCTGGACACTGGAGGTAAAATGAACAGGAGAGAAGAAGAAAGATGGTGGGAGGCAGATTAGTAGGTGGGGATGAATCTTGGGGAAAAGACCAACATCCTCCCACCCAGATGCAAGTGTCCTCAGGCTATGCTCATGCTTAAGACCTATTAATTTAAAACACTTTACATTCATCACATGGAAAATATATCACACTGGGAGTAACTGAGAAATCTATACCCTTCAGGATATTATTGGACTCCAGCTGAGAAACCAAATGGAGTTGGACTGAGCCTACTCAGCTTGGGAAGAAGCAAGATTATGATTGATGTGTTTTCCCCTTTTACTGTGGTCTATCTTCTCTCTGATTGTATACCTTCTGAGTAATCACCTTGGGATGATTGAGTGAGCACACTTTATATTATCATGGTTCTTAAATGGAAAATCATGTCTGAATCATGTCTAATATTCCTTTCCCAAATTGGTTTTCATTGTAATTTACTACGCAAACCACATAAATCAACTGAACATAACAGAAGTCATCTGTAACTAGGAATTTTACGTGTCTCAGTTCTTCTCTTAATCATCTCTGTATGACTTCACTGGCTACAGCCAATAACTTTCTCATTTTATGTCATGCTTCTTTACATGTCCTAAGCAAATAATTTACAATTTTTGCTTCATGTTAAAATAATGATGTTGCTTAGGGTGGGGTCATGGATGACTGGGATTTTTATTTTGTTTTGTTTTCCCAGAAAAGATACCTCACTGCACACTCTGATTGCAAGTGATGTCAAGTATAACAAGCCAGTCCAGGCAAGCCACTTAGGTACAGCTTCTCAAAATCCTCAGAGAAATTTAGCCTTCTATAAGTACAGGGCAGTGAAGTATGTGCATGACATCAATGTGAATTATAAGTATCACAGGGATGGAAAATATGAGTAATGATGAGAAAGTACACAGTGATGACAATGTACACTTTAAAGAAAAACACTTTTGTTAATATAAGCTTTACAGGATTTCAAATGGTTGTAAAGAAAGCACTCCTGTCTAAGCTGTGTCTTAAACACTGATACATTTGGTAGAAATACCATGTATTTCTAGTGCTCCAAATGTGAAGTTACTATGCTTCGGTGTGGTGATTTTATGGCTATGTAAGATAACCATCTGGTTCCCAAGGTTTCCTCTATGCTGTCTGGGTATAGCACCGCTGCTGACCAAGACCCTGACTGGAGGGGATCTCTGTGCATGGAGGAGACATGGAGGCAGAGCTCAGGCTGACTGCTAGAAGAGCTGGATGGGGATGTCTCACAAGGTTGTACAGGGTTCAGAAAGGCTGAGCCTGCTTTGGTCTGGAGATGCCCAAGAAGGAGCACCCTCTGGAGTGATAACCCCTGGGAGTTATCTAGCAGAGCAGTGTAGACATGGCTAAATAATCTAAGTAACTCAGACTTGCTCTTCTAGGCTGTGAACAATCACACCCAGAAGCAGGAAACTCAGAGTAGGAACTTGAACAATTACTCAGGGAAAGTCTCTTGGAGGTCATTTAAACTCTAGTGTCCAAAAACATTCCAGGGGGAGGAAAAAAGAGATTAAAACACCTTAATAAGGTCAGTGTAGCTTTACCAAAAACATGCAGTAGAAGTTCCAGTTAAACATTTGATATATTCACTGGGGGAACCGACCTATTGTGAGCCTCCTATATGGGCAAACTGCATTTTGACTTCATAATGAAATGATGGGGTAGCAGAGGGTGGTTTTTCAACTGACAGGGAGCACGACAGCTACTTGGTGCAGAAACAGTCAGCAAAAGTTATGTTTCCATATGATTTGGGATCACTTTGGAGCTACTAAATTAATATGTATTGCTCTCCCTACAGTGCCTGAGTCATATGCATCACGTACTTGGTCTTTACCATTTGAATTTTAGTGAATCTAATAACATCAGCCTTATAAATAAAAATAATCCAATGCCTGAAGGTTATAAATAAGATATATCAGTATATGCATAAAGTTCTATATTAAAAAGGCAGATAGGAGAAAATAAGATATGCCTAAAAAAGACTGAGAGACTGAATTTGGGCCTAATATGGAAGAGTACAAGAATAATTCATCCTTGCAGAAAGATATTACCTATGTAGTACTACAAAAGACAGACAGACTGCCAGGTTCAGCTGCAAACAGTTACATGAAATTCCAACTGGGAATAGAGTTTAAATGAAATTCTGAAGGCAGATGGATCATCTCAACATTTTTGCTCAGAGCCTGCTTTCCTGTTGATTTCAGCTGTGTTTGGAACACACATTTAGAGAAAAATGAAGGAAATTCCAGTTCCTCGGGTCAACATGTTGGGTTTGAGTGTGCGACCTGTGGTCTTGCTATGCTACAGACATATTTTTCTCCACATCTATTATCCTGCTAATAGTAGGAAGGTTACACTCCTGTAAAATGGAGATCTTGCTGTATTCTCAAAAAAGGCGTGATTTAAGGCTTATCCCATTAGCAGCTTCAGTGGACTTGAACCCTTGTGGTAGCACATGGAACAGGGTACAGTATTCACAGGAAGCCTGCTGGCATTGTGCCACTGATATTCAACACAGAGAGAGTGTTTTGGGTTTTTTTCCCCCCACATTGTTATTTCCAAAGCCTTTTAGATGCAGCAGCTCCCTTTTTTCAAAGTATTTCCTTGATTTGGGGGGGCAGGGAGGTGTCACATGCAAAGATTCTGTCACTGCTCTTCATCACTGATCCCTCTGGTAAAGCAAGGTCATTGCCTGGGATATCAGCTGGGAAGTCCTACTCACTAAGGCAAACATGGGTGGACCCTTCCTGGAAGAATTTATCAGCCTTGGATAATGCTGTCTTTATATGAACAGATCCATTGGATACTCACTGGTACCTAATACCGTGTCAACTCTGTTATAACTTTAGATCCACATCCTGGATCTTCAGAGAAGACTCAGTTTATCCTGAGAGGAAACCACCATGTGAGGGTTTACTCTTCCATGAGGAAAGTGGGTACCATATGCCAAAGCCCTACCCCATGTGTCAGTCTGCCAGTCAGAGTCCAGGCCTCCTGTTAGGTTGGACTTGAACAGCCCTTGCTCATGTGGCCAGGACCTCAGCAAGATGTGTCCCAGGGATGCTGTCATCGGAGAGCATCCTCCATGGCAGGTGTGACTTGAGCAGCACCACAACCCCAGACACAGCACTGGGACTGTTCCTGGTTTCTTCTCTGCTGGTCTGTGCATCTGTGTGGGTCAAAAAGAGTATCTATAATGCATGGGCACTGAGAGATCTGAGCTCTACTCACTGCTTGGATCTACCCTGCTTCTGGGTAACCACTGGCAGCTCCCTCTGCTTCCTTCTGTGCTTTCTGTTTGGTTTGTGAACTTCTCAGAGCAAGGCTTGATAGACAAGGTCTGGTTTTCCAGGGCCTCTGTAAGTCTCTGTAAGAAAGCAAGAAGAGCTTTAGCATTATGTATACAAAGCTTATACAACTCCTCCTCCAAAGGCTTTAAATCATTCAGGCTAATCTAGTTGTTTCACCAAGCAGTGGGCTTCTCTCTCTTTATGCAAAACCCCCCAAACATTGTAAAGACTCCAAGTTATCTGGCTACCTTCCAGTTAATTAACTTAACACTGAAGGAAGTACTGAAAAACAAAATTAAAAGCCATCCAATTTCTAGCCATCCCAATTCCTCACAAAAAATAATGGCATTACATCTGTCTTCACTCAGAATATGAAAGCTACTTTCATATGACCCTAACTCCCCTTTTTTATTCCACATTCTTAATCACTACTTGATTAAAAAAAAAAAAAGCGCACAAACCCACACACAATAGATTTCAGTTAGACAAAGAAAGAATACAGGCATTTAATTTGTCAAAACTCAAATAAAATCATCTGGCCCAGCAGATTCTATTGAAGCTCTCAGACAATATAGAGTCCCTGAGCAGCCAAATGAAAGGTATGATCAGAAAAACAAGGTGAGCATGTTCCCAGAGTGGTCACCCCCATGCTTGGAACCTTGTTGGATCTAGGGGCACAGGGAATCCAGGCAGCCATGCAGGTACATGACGGCTGATTTCCCACATGGCTGTAAGGCAATTGTGTACAGATCAGGAGGTGGGCTGAGTGGCATCTATTTCTGTTGGCACCTTGATCATGCTTCTGTTCATATGTTGCTTGCAGTGGGTCTGCTCATATGTATAAAATTAAGAATACATTAAAATCTTTGCAAGATGGCCATCTCAGGTTAGCTTTGTTCCTGTATACCTGCTAAGACTGCTAAACTTCATTTCTCAAACTATCCCTCTATTTTCAATAAGATCACATCCTTTTTGGTAGCATTTTTTCCAGGATCAAGTTTAATAAACATGATCTTAGTGCAGATAACACAAGAATATAATATCTGAGCTGCCAGCACTATTTCTCCGATGAAGGTGGGAGAAAATTGGTATGTCAAAGAGTAAAAAGAATTATACCTGCTAGAGCTGGTGCAAGTCTGACTTTCCTTCTGTCTTGGGATCCTCACAGCTAAACTTAGTAAAAAGCCAGGGGAATGAAAACTAGACTTAGACCAAGGGGAGTCTTTAACTGGCTGCTGAATCCCTCCCCCTCCAGCCACTGGGCTCTGGGTCTTGCTCTGTCCAAGGAATGCCATTTCACAAGCTTGGGTGTTAAAGACAGACTCTCTCTTGTTTTTTAGTAATATCTGCTCCTTCCTGTCCTAGTCCACATCCTCAGAGCAAAGCAGGATCTGAGACTCAGCCAGAAAACCCTGTGCTTTGGACCCAGCTCTGGCACCCATTTATTGCAGCTTGCTTTCTGTATGTCAATCCACTCTCATTAACCTGTGAAGTGTACACAGACCTTCCTTCTCTACCTTGGGCTGGGAGACAAAATGGGAATATTTATGCAGCCCCAGGGAGATGAGAAATGTTGCATGGGACACAAACACGCTTGTGAGCAAGGTGCTGATTTAGTGCTGGCTACATTTCAGTGCAGCTCCGTGCTATGCACACAGCAGTGTGAGGGAAAGTAAAGTGTTAATGCCAGTCAACAGAAAAACTCCATTTTTCCATCACACTTGCACATCTTAGGAGAGCTCACAAATAATGAAACTCACATAGGAAAAATCAATATTACATTAAATGACATATGTAAAGAGGTCTCCAAAGTCAACACCAAGTCAGGCTAATGAGCTACAGGACAGTCTTGCTGCACTGTTTGATGTAATCTGAAATGGTATTCTGTATGCACAGGTCTGTAATATGATGTCTTTTCAGTATTTCTTTTATGCTTTTAACTTTAATCCTCCTCATTTATTCCCTTTTGCACCTAAGACTATTTTTTTCTGCAGAAAAAATAAGAACATCTCTTGCTGTCTTTTCACATGTTCTCAAGGAGATAAGTGTATGGATGTGATCTTGCACCACTGAAATCAGGGGAGTGCTGCTGTTGAATGAATGCACAGATACATCAAGTTCATGCTGCAGAAGGATATACGTGCATTTACCTCTCAGTGACCTTTGCGTTCAGTACCCTGAGACACTCAGCACTCTCCATTGCTTGCAAGTACAGCTAGAGTTGAAGGAAAATGACTTTTCACAGCTTATTCCTCAATACGGCATGCAACTGCAGACACATATGCAGTGCAGGACATGGCATCTTTCATTTTCATGCAGTGCATGATGGAAAGCAGCTGGTCCTCAGAAGTGTTTCAGGATCTGAATTCTGACCCATTTAAAAGGAGCTCTGTTTCTAAGTCCATTTTGAAGACTGGTGCCCTGGACAGGTCTTAGATCACTGCCACGTTCTGTACTTGCAAATGTAGGTTCACCAGCCCTCTCCATACCTGCTACTGAATTCTGGGGGCACTTGAAACCCATTAGGTGCTTATGATCATTACACTAATAGACTCACTCTAAAGATGTGTTTTGAATATTAGTAGATACCTGTTAAAACACTAAAAGTCTACCTCACATCTAAACCCTTCAAGCTTCCCAAAGTGTTCCTATACCTCTCCTACCTCTGGGGCTCAGATTGGAAAGTACTCTGACAGCAAGTTTATTGCTTCGGGTCCCATGTGAAAATAGGACAGACGTACTGTCTCTTGATTATGACATAGAGACTTCATCAAAACATGTGAGACCCACATTCAGATCATTTTCCTTCTTAAACCATGTTTTAACCCTGGATAATAGAAAGAGAAGCATATCTGGGAAATACATATAAGATCAGAGGAGAGGGTAGGGATTTATGTGTAATCCTGGAAGGGAGATCAGACTGATTTCCTAGGTGAACAAGTAGCAGTCGGATTTAGTGGGCATCTAGTAAATCTGAATGCATTTCTGGAAATAACAAGGGAAGTCCAAGGGAGTCACCTTGGACTAGACCCAGATCAATGTCTGGGCTTCTTCCAGCACACTGGCAAGTTTGTCTGCTTAATCTTAGTGAAAATGTCCTGGAAAATACAAGCTATCCTGAAAGTCAAGAATCTCTGGGCAGCCTCCAACAGAAAATGTATTGGTGGATCTGAGTAAGGTAGAACAGTGTTAACTCATTTGCTCTGCATTGATTCCTATACCATGACATTTACCCACTGCTGAAACAGGTCCCAGGACTCCGTGTATCACTTTTGCCTAAGGCAAAACCTGCCTCCACAGCAGATAAGCCCTTACTGTACACAGTGGTACCAAGCCTAAAGTGTTTAGAGATTGCCTGTCCCACTAAATAAATAAAATCAGTGTTTAATGGCCAGTTCAATATTCCACCAGAGGAAGCCAGGTTCATTCTGTGTACAACAGCTCATAGGATGACCCCAGGGTGAAATCAGTATCCTGCTTAGTCTTATTATTGTACGTCCCTGTGCCAAGCATCTTTCAGCTTAGCTCTCGTCAGTCTTTTGTCATGAAATTTCTTAATGTCAGAGCATAAAGACATGATGACCCCAGGGAACTGTGTGGGGTACACATGCATTTCAAATGAGAGCTTTGTGGGTCCTAGAGGGAAACATTTATCCTTTTTCTGTTCATGAGAGGATGTCTGTCTAGCCACTGTCCATATTACATTTCCTTTTATTCAGCATCACACCTCAAAAACAGCTGGGGAACAACAACGTCATTTCTTTATCGGTGCTGCAGAAACGACCTCAGACACAAGTGGTTTTGTAATGTTACCCATTTCTGCTAAAAGGGCCCACAAACCTACTGTGGTGGGTTGATCCTGGCTGGACACCAGGTGCCCACCAAAGCCATTCTATCACTCCGCCCCTCAGCTGGACAGGGGAGAGAAAATATAACAAAGAACTCCTGGGTTGAGATAAGGACAGGGAGAGATCACTCAACCAACTACCATCAGGGGCAAAACAGACTCAACCTGGGGAAAGTTAACTTAATTTATTGCCAATCAAACAGAGTAGGACAATGAGAAGTAAAATCAAATCTCACAACACCTTCCCTCCACCCCTCCCTTCTTCATGGGCACAGCTTCACTCCCAGATTCTCTACCTACCCCTCCTCAGCGGCACAGGGGGACGGGAAATGGGGGTTATGATCAGTTCATCACACGTTGTTTCTGCCGCTTCACCCTCCTCAGGGGCAGGACTCAACACACTCTTCCCCTGCTCCAGCATGGGGTCCCTCCCACAGGAGACAGTCCTCCACGAACTTCTCCAACGTGAGTCCTTCCCACGGGCTGCAGTTCTTCATGAACTGCTCCAGCATGGGTCCCTTCCACGGCATGCAGTCCTTCAGGAGCAAACTGCTCCAGTGTGGGTCCCCCACGGTGTCACAAGTCCTGCCAGAAAACCTGCTCCAATGTGGGCTCCTCTCTCCACAGATCCGCAGGTCCTGCCAGGAGCCTGCTCCAGCACGGGCTTCCCACGGGGTCACAGCCTCCTTTGGGCAGCCACCTGCTCTGCCGTGGGGTCCTCCCTAGGCTGCCGGTGGATGTCTGCTCTACCGTGGACCTCCATGGACTGCAGGGGGACAGCCTGCCTCACCATGGTCTTCCCCACGGGCTGCAGGGGAATCTCTGCTCTGTTGTCTGGAGCACCTCCTCCCCCTCCTTCTTCACTGACCTTGGGGTCTGCAGGGTTGTTTCTCTTACATGTTCTCACTCCTCTTTCTGGCTGCCATTTCTGTACCCACTGCAACTTTTTTTTTTCCTTCTTAAATACATTATCCCAGAGGCGCTACCACTGTTGCTGATGGTCTCGGCCTTGGCCAGCGGCAGGTCCGTCTTGGAGCAGGCTGGTATTGGCTCTGTCAGACAAAGAGGAAACTTCTAGCAGTTTCTCACAGAAGCCACCCCTGTAAACCCCTCCCTCTCCCCACTACCAAAACCTTGCCACACAAACCCAATACCCTGCTGAGGGAGGCACATTTCATAGTAGATAAAATGACCGTTAATACTAAATCGCCCTCACACAGTGGTAGACTATTAGGATTACACCCTGTTCCTCATGGTATGCTGTAACTTCCCAGAGCTTTTAAAGAATATTTTGCAGCTCTAATAATAGTGGGATAACTGAGTAGAACACTTTTACAACACAACTAGCTATTTTTCTGCTAGTATAATCATCCTTTAGTTGCAATTTTACCAGATTGCATCGATTCCTAGGAAACACCAACTAACACACATTTGTACAGAAAAAGCCACAAACTGAAAAGTGCATTTACAAATGTCTGCTATAAAACATGAGCATGCTTTTCATATTAATTTCCAAAATGTGAGATAAGATGTATTGTCCTGACAGGGTGGAAAGTTCTTTAGTGTTAATCCATAATCCCTGCTGCTTGAATAGAAACAATAATGGAGACCTAAAAACCTCATCTTCTGAATCAGCTTTTTTTACTCCCTAGGGTGTCTTCTTTACCTATATGGAGACAATGTAAAGTGCTACAACCAGGGTAAATTAACAGAGAGTTTAGATCTGATAGTCTTGAACACAGTGTGCATAGATGTGAGGTGGAGAAATGTAAACAGGTGCCATGTCTTTGTCCCTGTTTGGTATTGTTATTTACAGAAACATGTTGTGTGAAAAACTCAAAGTAGAACCCAGTAACATATTATAATTTACATCAGCTGAGGATATAACCCCAAATCTCCCATAATTTTCTGAGATGTCAGTTTATTCCCCAACTTTGTGAGGAGAAGGGAGAAGTAAAGGAGTGGAGGACGATGGAGAAAAGCAGGAGAAAAAACAATCTGTTATTTCCAATAAATTGACAGAGGGCTTACATGTTTAAGCTTGTCCACAGATTTAGGTGTCATGTGTTGGACATAAATGCATCACAGATACATAAATTTGAGATCAGTTGATCCAGTGAAATATTACAAGCAAACACACAAGGCAGAGCATGCGTGAGATCAGAAGACTTCTGATCAGAGGTCGTAAGACTCCACAGACATCCAGGGACTGCAGACCAAGTCCCTATGCTGTATGTAGAGGAGCTGAAATGAAATGTAAGCCAATATAAAAAAAGTAATGCAGAATGATTTTGCCACTGTGCTGTTCTTTCTGACTTGATTCTTTGTTCACAACAGCTCTTGCAAAAGAAAAAAAAAAAGAAAAAAAAAAAAAAAAAAAAAGATGCTTGCTTGGTGTTTCTTCCCAGCTGGGCTCATAAATGTCTCTGACTTTCCCCAGTGTATGCAGAGTTGGTTTTCGTATCTGCAATATGTTGCATGAAACAAAGGACCAAATGTGGGGAAACAATATACTTTTGAGCAGCGGAAACATCCCATTTCAATGCAAAATTAACATTTCACAGCAACTAGGAAAAAAGCACCCTTCTCCCCAGCAAGATCAAAATGGGATAATGCAGAGAGAGGTACT
>VYZV01002440.1:10553-22202 GCA_013401275.1 Pandion haliaetus | reverse complement strand
ACCTGTTACTTTGGCACTTGTCAACCATGAGGCCTCAGTTAACCTCTCGACAGTGAGTTTGAAACTTCACAGCTGCAGTGATGATGGTGCAGAGAGAAAGGCACGCACAGGTAGCTGTGGAATAAAGATCTTGAAAAGAAGTGGTGGTCTGTTTATAGATATGTCCGTTGTACTATGATTTCAGTGTAAGACTTTCAGAATGTGTAATAGCTGCTGTCAGGTGCTGGGTATTGTTTAGGATTTTGAGAATTGTGGGACTTACGGCTATTTTAATTACTGACTGTTAACATGTATTTATGTATTTTATTGTTATTTTCTGTTAAATTGTCATTCTACCTGGTAACAAAAATAAGATTGTTATCACGTACGTTAGTCCTTGAAATGAAAGGTTCTGTTACCTATATAGTCAATTAATTTTAATATAAAAATGAAATATGCTTCTTCTATTAAAATTTTCCTGCATCCACAGACTTAGAGAAGGCAGGCAGAGCCAGCATTTTCACCGCAACATTGCTTGTCCAGAGGATTTTTTTCTTGTTTAACATAGCCTCCAAATTAACATGTCACTGTATATATTTTTCCCCACTATCAGTACTAAAATGCCCAATGGATATCCATTTAGTGAGTTCCTGCTTTCCTCCTGAACTAGGGACATCCTAACTCTGCTAAAATAAGATACAAGCATGCCCATTTTTCCTAATTCTTCTTCCACTGCTCAGTTCACTTAAGGTCTAATGAATAAAAATAGCCATGAAAAAATGTGGCTATCAAACCTATTTTCCCTGGAGATGCAGCCATTCTCATATGCTTTATTGTCACTATATATTTCTTTGAATATAAAAGGCTCCCTGTAGTAGAACCCAGCAACTCAGGTAAAGGGTCGTCTCCATAGAAGTAGTTTGAGTAGAGGTTTGTGGGGGTTGTTATGCTCAAACATACTTAAAAAGTTATAAAATTAAGGAATACATTGCCATAATTTAATAGTGATGCATGGGGAAACTAAGCTTGGAACTGATGCTTTTCTTTACCTTCAACTCCTCATATGTTTTGCATTTCTAAAAAAGAGGATTTCCTGGATGAGGTCAGAGATTTTCTTTGCCCAGAGACTATCTCCTGGCACTACTATGCAAAAAAAAAGGATTTCTTTTAACTAGATTTTCCATGCCCCCACAAAGCAGTGTATACATGAATGGCACTTAAAGATTGCTCCATTCATTCTTTGATCTTTTACAGTGGAGTCCTATAACATGTCTCAGTCAAGTCTCCATATTGATTTCTTGGGTATATCAGATACCAAAGAAAGCATTATCAAAACTGAACAGTTTGATAAACTTGTTGGTTCTCAGGACTCTTTTAATCAGATGCATGAGAGAAAGGAAAAGTAAATAACAGCACAACAGGAGGGAAAGGAAGGTGAACTCCAAAATGGTTGTGAGACTCAATCCAACATAGTAGTGTACTTCAGCTGTTCAAGAAAACAATTCAGCATCTAAGAGGAAATTTATCAGTGATGCACAGGAGCTTAACCACTGTTATTTGGCATGGACGCTGCCCTGTGGAAGCTCTCCATGGCTTTTTCTACTAACCAACAATAAAATTCAGTCTCCAGCATGAGAGCTCATGTGGATGCTCTTTGTCCCATGGAAGTTCAGAAACACTGGCCTGAAGTTGTGCCTGTTCTGGGCATGTTCTCTCTGTTTGCTAGAAACCTCCTGTGGCAGACAGCAGAAGGTGTTTAAGCTTTTGGTTGCGATGTCCAAGGGCCTTACTGTACATAAAAAGCTACTGATCTCTTTCATACAGTAGCTGTAGTCAGTGCTGAAAAGCTGTTTCTGGCACAGAAGATTGATTAACATGCCTCTACGTAAAAGCGTCAGCTATTATCTTCCCCACTGTTCCTCTTCTCAGCCTCCCATTTCAAAGGTTAACAGGAAAAGTAACAAATGCATGGGTAAAATGAAGATGTTGTATTTTCACCTAAGGATATGCACACTAAGCAATAAACTGCAGAAGAAATTCCGTAGTATGAACACAAGAGCCAGGATTTCTTGGCTTTTCTAGGAATTTTTATCAAGAAATAAACTTGATCTAAATATTCAAAGCTACCAGTTACTTTTTGCCATTATGCTTGCCTTTAGCAAAATCAATTTGTACACTGTACACATTTTAATTTAAAATTGTTATTGTTCTCTAATTGCTTTGAGATTCATTTTGTATCTAGGCAATGAGAGTATTACCAATGTTTTTCTTATGCCTTGAAATGCAATGGATGCTTTCTGTAATATTTTCCTCCTTCCTTAGGATAGTCTTAATGCAGTGAAGAAAAAGCAAACGAAGAAATGGAAAATCTCTAACTGAGGTTGCAGAATCAACATGCTGCACTCATTTCTCTTTCAGATGCCTCTGTATTAATTCAGTCCTGAAAAGGTTGGGTTTATGGATAATAGTGGCCTGTCACTGAGACAAATATAAAGCAATTCCTGGCTGTGCTACAGATATCTTATGAAATCTCAGGCATGTCTCTTGATATTGGTGTGACTATCTGTTCAATGACGGAGATTCCATTTCCTTTTTACTACTCACATTCCTGTATATTGCAAATTCCTCATAGGAAGGCATGACGGTAACTATGCATAGAGCATGTGGATAGATGCTACGTTGCTCTCACTAGGGATTCAGCTGCTACAGAAAATGGGAAGAATAAAAAGTTCATTTTTTTTCTGGAACAACACATGGCCAGATGCTGTGCCCGAGGGGATACTTGATCTATGCAAGTTATTCATGCAATCCCATGGGATTATATCTCTTTTTAAGGATAGTGTTGCTTAACTGTTATAGTTCAAGTGAACAAGTGAAGAAAGACTTGCAGGGAGATTATATTAGACAGCATGACACAGCTGGAAAAAATACCTGTGTTTCTGAGCATTTTAGGCTTCCCGTGTAATAGAAGCAGTGATCTCTAAAACTAGTTACAGGCTATGAACATTGTAAATTTTTTTGTTGTTCCAATAGTCATTGAGAAGGAAAGTTTTATTTTAATGGACCACCTGATCCCAGCTATATGTGTTGCTCTTCCCAGCCTTTTGGAAAGAGTCTCCAGATGAAGCTCTCCCTTTCTGGGCTACAAATATTGTTTGACTAATAAAGATAGATTTCTGTCCTGGCCTCCTGGCTCACAGATTTGTTTCATCCTGCTCTGTGTAGTTTACTAAGCAACTTACCCTCCTTTAGTAGTTCATTTGTCACTGACATTTCAAAATGTCAACAATTGTCTAAAAAATACATGCTAAAAACCTAGACAACATCAGATTTTGGACTGAACTCTGATGTCCCTTGTACAAACAGCATTTTATGACCCAGGGTCCTCTCACTCCAGAAGGGCAACACTTGCATCATACAGTGGGGCATTACAGGGACACCTAAGCCAAGCAAACTTAGAAAGCAGAAAACACAGATCCATGTCAGGGCAACTGTGCATCAGCAGGAAACTAGCTCAGGAAAGGACCTCATAATCTGCTAATTATGAATTTATGTAAAAGTCATATTATACATTTTACTTAGCTCTGATGAATTATTGACTAAATACGAAAACCTTTCACCAATTAGGCTAAGAGGAAGTGTTGTTTACAATGACATATCTGATCTCAGGAAGAATGGACTTAGAGAAGCTTAAGTGAGGACTGCTTTCTCTTGCAAAGCTCACTCATAAGAAAACACCGCCTTAGAATGCTAAACAGCCATTTTCAGTCATCACCCAATATTTAAGTGGTTCAAGGCAACTTTCTTACCAAAAATTATCATTGCAGAAAACCAGTGATAATTTCAAGGTAATGTTAAAGTTCGCTACATGATTGACAAGTAGACAAAATTTGCAAATATCTACTAAAATAAGTTATTTCTGTTGGTTGTTTTTAGCTTGTTGCTTAGTGTTATAGAATATTGCTACCTGTTGTGGCCTGGAGTTTTCTCTTCTTACAGCAGGCTCATTAGAGCTGAATAACAAATAGTCCTTCAGAGTCTAACAAGAGACTTATGTGATGTTTAAATGCCAAACTCCAAAACTATGGCCAAGGTTGCATGTCTAAACTCACATAAATTTGTAGACACCTAAACATCTGGTAATTTGGTTCTAAATGGTAGAAATCATATCCCTGCATCCTTTGAGTAGGCAATTCAGTGATGTGCTTTGAGAATTCTTAATGTACATCAATAAGACAAAGCTCTTCACAAAATACTTCAGTATATTTCCACCAACAAACTGCAGAAAGAGGGTACTTAATGTTAAAACCCACGAGGAACAGATAGAACCTGAGTACCCATGAAGCCAATTGTTTAGAAACGTCTTCCTTTGTGTTTTTTAATGCAACAAAAAATCACTAGAAGATTTTGGCCATCAAAGAGAAGTTTAGCATTGGGCTATACCCAATGATTTTATCAGCTCTGAAGGAATCTTATCCAAATAAAACCCCTGTGTTAAGACTTGTAAATCTCTCAAATTCTTTTTTTCTATATTATTATTAATTATTACTATTATCAATTTTCTGTGCAGAAAATGAGTCTATCTGAGTGTTCTTTGAGAAGTATAATCAAATGATCATCATGAGTTATTCTGGGTTCATGAGGCAAAAAAGAAAACTCCTACAGGGTGGAGGACATTTTTTCCCAGCATTGTATTTTATATTTATAGGAAAAGGAGTCATTACTGTAGAAGAGGTGGTATTTGATGACACCATCAGCCAGAAGAAAATCTCAGGGAAAACAACTGCTTTTGTTATGGCATGTCTCAGGACATCTGACTAGCAGAGTATTCCTCATTAAAGCAACTAATGCTGAACTTGGTTACTGATGGGTTCTGAACATTTATTTCTTACATATATGAAGGTTGTACATCACTGTCCAGTATTCCAGGCAAAGGACTATACACTAACTGGTTTATAATTGGATTGAAGTGGATATTGCTTTGGTGTATCTGAACTCAGCCATTAAACTCTGGGTTTTTTACTTTGTTTTCATTTTTCTCTTTATCTACAATTTGTTGCTACAGAAAGATTTCCCTAAACAGGTCATTGTGCAGAAGGATCTGAACTGAGCTGACTAGTTTATTTCATGATTGTTAGAGAGTCCTTCCTCTGGGTCCCACAAACATCTCTTTAGACAGTGGCAGGTACACCTCCAACAAGAGCCATTGTCTCTCAGTGTCACAGTGATGAGCAGCATCTCCAAGAGATGAGTCTACCCTTTGTTGTGTTAAAGTGTAACGAAGTTTGGCAGAAAATAAACCCCCTTGCATTCCAGCTTGTCCTCAGATATCAGAGGGGCTGCGGGTGGCTAGGCTTAGATTCTGAGTGATGTCCAATTCAGCACTGTAAGTCCAGTCACATTCAATATATTGAACTGTCATGGTTATGGATGCACTAATAGTGCACTGTACTTTCAGTTGAGCCATGTTCAACGAATTAGAACAGCCAGACTTAGGGAGCTTGGTTGCATTCAACAAACTATCACAGCTAGATTTTAATAAATAGTACAGTTTATTAAAGCAACAGGAGTACAGGTTCTTTTAGATTGCAGGTGATAAATACACTGTCTGCAAAGCACGTGCAAATAATAATACAGTTGACTACAAGCACAATTATGGAAAAATATAGAGATTTCTAACTTTCCTGGAGAGCACTCAGTATAATCAAGGGTTTGAATCTTACCCAATAGGAGTCCCTATGGGGGGAAAGAGAGGTTCAGTTCATCGAATGATCCCAGAAATCAGCGATGACTTCCTGACTTGTCTATGATGGTGTCTTCCCTAGCATTCCTCCTCTCTTAAGCCCTTTTATACCATTTTTTTTTTAGGTGGAGCTTGAGTGACTCTAGTCATACACACCTTTATTATGATTGGTGTAAAATCTCCTCACTTTACTTTTAAACGTATATGCCAGAGAAAATTCAGGGTGCATGCTTAGTGAGGGGTGGTAGCACCTTGAAGGTGGCTAGTTTTGTGGATGGAGGTGTGTTTTGGTATTATAATGAGATTATAACGAGCAGTTCCATGTCAGTACTCCAGAACAGGGCATTTATGATTCAAATCAGAAGTAGGGCAGTAGGCTGACAGAACCCCTGTTATTCTACCTCCTTGCTTCAGTGGATTGAATGCAGGGACCTACTGCCTTACCCTTGTGATGATATCACAGAGCCTGGCCACGGTGTCTCCACTCCGCTCCACCCTCCATGTTGCTTCTCAGAGTCAGCATACCAAGCTCCCCTGGTGTTGCTAACATCTAAGGTTGCAGATTATGTTGCTTAGGGAATTATTATGGAACAGATTTTGTGTATATCCACTGCATTCCACCCTGGAAGTTTACCTTCCCCTAAGAGGGGGACATATCGATAAGTCACCTGAAGCAATCATTATACACCCTTATCCAATGAGCACCTCAAAGATGATTCACTTGTTGCATCCACACTAGATTCAAGTCAATACTTCAAGGTATGTGTGGACTGTGGTAGTGAGGTTGTAGGTCTGTTGGGTACTCCACATGCTCTGAGCACAAGCATCCGCTGCCAGCATCACTTTTCCCACAGGCAGCTGTGCATGTTAATAGTACTCCCTCGCATGACATGAGCCTAGGGTGTGACAATCCCTGTGGGCATCAGTACTATCTCTTATGAACCAACTATTGAGTTAATCTAAAGAGGAATCACTCGTGTACTGTGATTTCTGTAGAGTAGTTCTTCCGGGAAAGCAGACTGGCAAACAGCTTGCAGGCTTGTTTTTGCTATTTTAGACACAATTTTTTCTGGCAGGTTCTCATCATGGAACCCTGAACACTATGGGCTTTTTTTCAAGTTCTCAGAGGTTAGGGTGTATAAAATACCAGGGCTTGAGTTAACTGTTAAGTAACAGAAACATTAAACAGAATGTGTTTCCATGGAAAGAAGATGCTAAGGAAGAGAGAGAAAATTCCATAAAACACAGAATTATTTACTTTGAGCCTTTTCCATCACACAGAGTCATCGGATACATCTTGGACTCAAAGAGAACATTATATCTTTTCAAAGGACCAAGAAAAGATTCCAAAATTCCAAAATATAAGTTGGATTCTTACACCCTGCTTACCCACAGGAAAGCTGTAGATACATGAGGAATAGCTGGTTCAAGCCTAGCTCACGTAAGATGAAGAGAGTGAAAGCAAAAGACAAAAATTTCAACAAGGGAGAATTTGGCCATTGCTTTCACATGGTACTTTCTCATAAATACAGGAACCCCACTTTTGTTTAAATTAGATTCTCATCCCTTTGTTAGAAGTTGCATCAAAGTCAGTAGGACCCTGTCAGTAAATAAGGCCACAAGGATAAGGACCTGACCTTTAGTATTCTGTTTCTTTTGAAATCAACATTCAAGGGTAGTTTATATTCCCCTGCGTTTTCCTCCTTTTATTGCTTCATTGCCAAGTATCACATAATCCACACCTAATGCATGATCTAGTTTGAGGAGCAAGAATCTCTGACAAAATACAGTGTGGTCTGATGATCAAAACCCGGTTTTGACTTTCTATAGACATGAAAATCTGATGTTAATAGTCATAACAACAATCATCATCTCAGCTTGATTGCTACCCTAGTTTTAAGTAAGTGAATGTTTTTGAGTTAATACCCAAATTTCATACAGATTAAGAAAAAAGATGCAGCACTGAAGTATTGTGATCTTGCCCCTCTCCTGCCTCTGCATTTTAATATCCAAACAGAAAGTTCTGGGGCACTGGAAAACATGGAAAAAGGGGATGATGTCATGGAAACATGGAAAATGTTCCTAACATATACCATCCAGAAGTGCCAGAGCTCCATCGAACCAGATGGTCTTTTATTTTTAAACATAAATAGTTGAACAGATGCTTTGAAAGCCAAATGTGGACATTCCAAAGAGGAACAAGCAATGATTACTATTCTCTCATACTCTCCATACCTTTGCATTTAACTCAGAATATGTGATATTCTGTAGTCCTGTTGGCAACTGAAAAAACCCAAGCTGTTATTTCTATGTACCATCTATAAACTGTTTGGGGCTTATGCAGCGATCAATAGGTGTCTCTGGACCATCTTTGCACAGAGTATCAGACCACATTAGTGTTCACTTTTAAAATCTCTGAAGTGAAGCAGGTGCCAGCAGACAGGTCAGCACCTGGGTGGCTTACAGCATGCTGCTACACATCTAGTTGCTAGTAAGGGAAATTCTGGCCTAATATTATGTAGGCATACGTCCTAGGCTTAAAAACATGTTCAATCACAACTTTAATGTTTTGACGCCTGAGTACAAGAACATAGACAAACTGGAGCAAGGTCAGTGGAGGGCCACTGGGATGGAGCACTTGCCCACCGAGCAGAAGCTGAGGAACTAGGGCTTGTTCAGCCTGGAGAAGGGTTGGCTTCAGGGGACTCTAACAGCAGCCCTCCGTATCTATGGGGAGGTCATCAAGAAGACAAAGCCAGTCTCTGCAGTAGTGCATGGTGTAAGGATGAGAGACAATGGGCATAAGTTGAAAGGAGAGAGATGGCTGGATATAAGGAATAACTTTTCACTGTGAGGACATCTGAACAGTAGAGCAGGTTGCTGAGAGAATTTTTGTTATCTCCATCCTGAAAGGTTTTCAAGACTAGGCCAGATAAAGTTCTAAATAACCTGGTTTGAGCCATAACTGACCCCATTTTGAGGAAAAGGTTAGACAAGAGACCTCCTGAGGTCCCTTCCAACCTGGATTATCCTATAACCCTATGACCCCTATACACCGCTAGTCAAGAGGTACCCAGTCCCCATGCTGTAACTGCCATTGAGAAGAGCAGAGCTTTTTTTTTCTCATTGTGAGATGGTCTTGCAGTGTTTCCACTGCAAAAGGTAACTGCCCCTGCATCCCCTGGTGGGATGGCATCATACCTGTGTCCTATCAGTGCCTTGCTCTAAACCTCTTTCTTAGCTTAGAGAGGCTCCTAAACTAGTCAGCAGCAGAAGGGAGCTTTCCATCTCCCTTGCTGAGGGAAAGTGAAAGAGAAACTCTACTTTATACTGTTTCAAATCACAAAATAGTAGTTTACTATTGTTTTCCTACTTAGTTTTGTAGGGTTTTTAAGGGATTCATTCATTACACACAGAATGGGCAATATTTAATATTTATGTCTGTGATAGAAGCAATTGAGTTTAAAACCAAAACATTAACTGGCTTCCATACAGAGTTTAATCCTCTCAATATGCCCATTATAGCTTGCGGTCATTGTCCCAAACTGTTGTGATGCAGTTTAACATTGTCAGGAGGACAGCAAATGAAAATAGCATCAATTTTGCTCACTAAAGCAAAAATGGGTTGCCATCCATTCAGAGGCTGAGTTTGGCTAGTAGTTACCGGCCTGAGATAAGGTTTCCCAAATTCTTACCTCCCTGATCATTGCAGGTTAATTAGAACCTGAAGACTTGTGCTTCATCACACTCAAAGAGATTGCAAAAGCCAGAGGAGTATGTTTAATAAACTGCACTTTAAGTTTACACATGTTTATTTCTATCAGCTTCTGCTTGTATTAAAGAATAACAAAATTTAGCTCGATCTAATGTAGTTAAGAGGAGGATTTATCTGATGCTGGTATCATACACAATTAGCAAGGCTGAAAATTACTACTCCATTGATTTCACTTTTTTTGTTTTTCTTTTCCTTAGTGGAAGCTGCAACCAGGTTTTATGTTGTCCCAGACTGGTCTCAACGTAAGTCACATTGTGCATGTAGCAGCACATTTTGCTGCTAGCCTTTCTGGTTCATTGGGGAACATTTGAATGTGGAGATAAGGGAAGTCAGGTCAGGTGCTATGTTCTACTGCAAATCTTTTGAATGCAGAAAACCATGTTTGCATAAGTGGGAAGTTAATAAATACCAGCCCTTGACACTTATTGACTAAAGCTCCAGAATAGGTAGATCCATTGCTGGTGGGTTATTAAAATAATAAGCTGAAAGGAAATCCCTGTCTCAGTGCTGAAGATTTGTGATCTATCAGCTCTGAGATCTGGCAAGGAACTAGAAAGAGGTTAGGCTAACATTTCCCAGTGGAATATATTTTTTAAATAGGAAAATGTGTTTTCAGTGAACAAAACCGAATAAAATTATAAAAATTTCCTGTGTACTAGGGGAATATCTCAGCTTTTAAAAAAAATTCTATTGAAACTTTTTTTTTTTTTTTTTTTTTAATTGCTGGGAATTGGTGGCTGCTTTTCAGGACTCAGGAAGACAGCTCACAGTCCTGAACTGTGCCACCCATTCACAGGATGATGTTGTAAAATTAATTTTCTTTTGAAATTCCCTATCCAAAAAAATCCAGGAATGTTGATCTTCAGTGCTTATGGGCTGTTGAATGATAGAAAATACTAAATGTCTATGAACACTGGTTGCTGTAAAACTGGGGAATGTGAAAACTGGACAGTTAAAACTCTTACCAGAGTTGTGTCATTGTGAAGGATGGTATTGGGTTTTGTCTGTAGATCAGCTATAAGAAAAATTTCCAAAAAAAAAAGGATTCCAGGTGAACCAGGATGTCTAGACCTGCAGCCTGAAGGCTTCTAAGTAGCAGGGTCTCCTGGCATCTCAGTTTTCAGGTTTACAGCCTTATAACAGCAGCTAAAGAAAGCTCAGAATTCATATTCCTGGCATTTTATTGGTTCTTTTTCCAAAATGAGAGAGAAATCCAAGACGCACTTCGGAAAGCCTCCTCCCAAAGAAGAGAACAAGGATTTGCTTTATGGGTAGAGGAGGAGACAACCATGTCCATGCTGGGTAATGGCCCATTGACTTACTCTTCCAGAATAGGATGGATAACTTCCTTTGCATTAAAGAACATGTGACTTTTTTATCTTGAAATTCAAGAAGAGATTAAACTTGAGTGACTACAGTAGGAGCCTCTCCAACTCCAGCAACAGCAGAAAAGTCCATTTGTCTCTGATTTTAGGATTTCCCTAGGGCTGGTTAGTGCAGCTCACTTGCAGGCAGGAATACTGAAAGGAGGGGCAGCAGTTCTTTTTCATTTCCTACTTTTCTAAAGACACTAGTCTGTTGTCACCACCCTTTCTGATATTTTTTTTTTTTTACACTTTATCACCCTGCCTCTTACCTTGACCTACACTTCCTGGCCATTTTGCATACCATAAGAGAGTTGCTGAAGGCTGATGCCCATAAGGCATTTCTTATGCTGATGTGAATTGACAATAATTTAAAATAATTTTCATTTCTAAGCGTCAAACTGAAATAAACAAGTTGTGCTTATGGCATGCTGATGCATTTTATTTTTCATCCATCCTTGAAAAAAATAGAAATAGTTGATTAACTATAAACATAGGGACATCTGGGAATGTATCTGATTCATTTTGGAATGTTACAGGACACGATCTTGCAGACAAAATAAAGTTTGGTTATCTTGACTCTAAAAGGCCCCTGAATTATGATGCTGAACTACTTATCATGAAAAGGCCATTTCTATCACCGTTCATGTACGTGCCTCATGTAATGCCCAATTTAAGTATTCCATGAACAAGAAGCTCTCTCAAGAGTAATGGTGGAAAGTCTTGGAGCTCAGTGTCTCGTTTCATTGTGAAGGCAATTTATTAAGTTTCTTTTTCTTCATCATATT
>VYZV01002437.1:34899-45670 GCA_013401275.1 Pandion haliaetus | reverse complement strand
TTTTGAAATAATTTAATGCTTTCTTTTTAATTTTAAGATGCTATTGATTTGTAGCACTGTGATTCATCATAGTGATGCCAATCCCCAAATTAAAAGATTTTGAATCATTCCTTCCACAGATATTAAACTGTAGTAAATAACATCCGATAAAATAGAAAGAAAAAATCAGTCATTCTTCTTTCCTCTCTGCACGTTGAGCTTTTCAGGGGCGTTAGGAACATGTTTTCAATGCCCCTGGAAAAGATAGTAGTATAGTCACAAAATACGCACAAACTGAGATTCTAATTTATTTACACTCTTCAAGAATGAGTACTTTGGGTAAAAAATTAACTATTACAAGATTCCCAATAAAATCATGACTCTTGGCAAAACTGATGCCTGTTCTGTGTACTGGTGAAATATTATGTGTTGATACAGTTTTCTACTGCTGCGTGTTAGTAATGTCCCCTAGATTACCAGTCGGGGAAACAGAGTGTCAGCTTTTGTCATGCAAGAGGAAATGTTTTAATCTGTTTAGGAGGTTGATGCAGTATGAATTACTAAGATACCATATGTCCTCTGAAACACATGGAAAATTCATCTTGCCTGAAGAACAGCACCTAGAAAACACTTGGTTGTGTGGTCTAATACTGGGCATTTAACACAGAAAACCAAAAAAAGACTATATACTTATGTATCATCTTTAGCCCTAAATTTCATATACTATTTAAGAATGGCATTACAATAGTAAAGAATGTGTATACAACAGTCTGACTTCACTTATTCAAATCCTTTTTCTGTATTTATATCACCTTGAGATTTATTTTTTTCACATTTTTTAATACCTTATCCATACATAGTTTGTTTATATCTGCAAAATAAACATTTTTTTAAAAGGATTGTATCATCTCTGTACCAGACAATGGCTAATCACAGATTCCTATAATAAAAAATGAAAAATGCCTGAGCTCAGTCAGACTCACTGAATAAAGAGAGCAGATACCAAAGGTGACATAACTCAGGGGCTTGAGTAGAGGGAGAATTGAGGATTACACATCAGGGAAAGAAAGATGTGAGGCTGGATGCTCGCTTGGGGAGCATGCAGGCATGTAAAAGAAGATTTTTGAAAGGGAAAGAGATAGTCACTCCTTCAGCAATGAATGCTGAACTCTGGCTACAATTTGAAGCATAATAAATGCAGCAAGTCTAAAATTATACTCTTTGAACTGATCATGCTCTCTTTTTATTGATAATTCACCTGTTGATAATAGTTACATGTGTGGTTTTGAGACTCCATAAATATGTATAATCTGAAAGAAATTTCAGATTTCAAAGCTAAAAATCAACACATGAATTAATTCTTTCAACAATATCATCACTGTAGTAATGTTATGCCTGTAGCAGAAAACCATCAAAACAAGAAAATTCACTGCTAGGGCTGCACCATGCCATATGTCCCCTAATACCTAATTACAACAGGGGCACAAAAAACAAGTCATTAAACTTGCACCCTATTGTGCATAGGTATTAGAGGACATATGGTGCATTTCAAATAAAAGTATGACATTCCATGCATTTCTTTTATTTGTGGCAACTGTTTTTAACAGAGGAAACTTTTGTTGCTATTTTGGTCTTCTAGGAAAATTGCCAAGATTATAGCTTTTGATAAAAATGTTAAAAAAACCCCAGCCCTCAAACCTCTGGAATTTGCAATAGCTATTTACTTTAAATATGCATCAACTTTCCAACAGAGGTCTGGAAAGTTTTCTATATTCAAACATTTCTGACAGGATTTTTCACCATTTAAAGAAACTGAGTTGACACAGGATGGGAAGAAAGGTACCTTTATGGACGTTGGTTAAAGGATAGCGAAGGACAGGTCTTGATAGCCCCTTTTCAGAATAGAGTTAAATCCATACTGAGATACTACATGGATAGTCAGTTGGACCAGTTTTATTGAACATCTTCATCAATGATCTGGAGAAGNCCATTATGGAAAAGGTCAGTCCTTGAAATCATCAGCTTGGTGGGCAGGGGAAGTCCAAAAAGAAGCCTTCAAAATGTTGATCATCTCAAAGAAAGGAAGAAAGGGCAAAACAGAAGTTCTCATCTGCCTACTGTGTAAGACTTTGTGGGCCAACATCTTGAGTATTTTGGGTAGTTCTGGCCTCTCCATAGAACATAACAGATTTTAGGAGAGTATAGAGAATTAGGAGACAGAGTAGCTGATTTATAAAGAGAGACTTGAAAGGCTTGTGTTCTTCAGTTTGCAAAGGAGAAGATTGAGGGTGATACAGCTGAGATTCACAAAATCATGAAGGTGGATAAAGTGCAACTTGGTTAGTTAAGTTTATACATAGTCGAACTTTCCCCTTTCAGACAGTCCCACAAGTAGAATATATCAGAAGTATTATAAGACAGCATTTCAAAGTGTGATTTCAAACAAGATCCCTTGAAAGAGAATGGCAGATTAAAATCCAGGCTTGAGGAGTTTTCCATTATTACTGTTGTTATTATTATTGTTATTTTACAGCATTTTATTTTTCAAATTTATTCTTTTATCTCAGTTACAAAATTCTCACTTGATGTCCAGTAGGTAGGTTTTGGTTCTTCATTAAGTGCTGACTGAGTAGTAGGCATTAAACAAAACATGGAAGCCAATACAGTTCTTTATGGTCCAAAGTATCGGAATGTGAACTAATATAGGTAATGCTGTAATTGACATTGGACAAGGCTCAAGCGCAACTCTTAGAAACTTATTGGACAGCTATGCAGAAATCAGAGCTAAGTAGAAACCCCAGATACAGTCTGATACCTTGTATCTATATATTAATACCACCATAGGTTTCTGTGATATTCCTACACTTGAAACTTTCACTTTTCTGTTTTTAAACAGCTTTATAGGCATGAAGCCACATATCTTCCTTTTACTTTAAGGATTCCCTGGCTATATATCACTCTTTTCTCCTAATGCAACTCTGCCTATAGTTTCTGTACATGGTACAAGAAGGGATATATTTACTTTCCATTGCAGAATATCCTTAGCGCAGACTTTATAAGTGTAAAAGAGGAGGAAAATGGAAACCAATTATGTTCAAGTCTCTTTGAAGTACAATGCAATAAAGCAAAAATTGTGCTATTAAAATAGACTCACTTCTGTATTAACCTAGCGTCTCATTCAGGCTCTGTTTTCACAGTGTGTTTTTCCTCTTTGGTGCCCTGATGCAGACATTTGAAATATACAGAACAGCAACATGAACTTTATGAAATGTCAGTAATTGCTGTGCAATTATTACTTATTTTAAACAAAAAAGCCTTCTTAGATTTTCCACACACACGTACAAAATAAGTAAAGAGATTAGCTCACATTAAGGTCCAGTGGCTTGCAAAATTAAAACTGTTGGAGCAGAAAAAATCCCTGATCAGATATTTTAAAATCTGAATGATAAGATCAACAATAGGCTACCAATAAATTTCAGAGTTTTGGAATAAATCTTCTATCCCAGGTTTCTTAATATTAAAAAGAATATTTTAGAACTCAGTATCAAAGTAAATAACTAGCTACTGTATAGGAAAATTATTTAACTGCATTATTTTGTCTATTAAGTTAAGGCTCCTTGAGGTTTTCGTAAAAACTGGACTATCTCCAAAAGTTTTGCACTGTTACCATTGTTTCAACATAATACACTAAATGCATGCACATGTACATGTATACCAACAACACTTACCCTATAAATGTCTATATTGCTATTTTTCATTAATATCATGGAGGATGCACAGAGAAAGAAGGGAGCAAAATGCCAGCACTGAAAACATTGTGAAAAGCAAATGTCTGTGAATGGAAAAACATGAGGTTTTTAAGTACAGGAAATTAATTTGCAGCCTCAGAATTAATAAAGTTTGCATTTCTTTTGCAGTCCACATGTTCATACAAATAGGACCTCCAATTATCTTACTTTATCCAAGTACCTCCCTGGATTACTAGGCTGATGGTGATATTCTTTAGCAGAATCCTGCTTTTCATTGTCATTTTCATTCAGGCTTTCTTGTGATATTAGTCATGCCACTGTCAAACAAATTTCTGCTTGTTATTGTTTTTCATATGGTTAGTTGCTAGTAAACCATAAAAGTAAGATCATGTAAGAAGAAGTAGCACTGTAGGTAAAGTGGATCATGCTGTTGTGTGTAGAAGACAGAAACATCCCAAAAAAATGCAAGTGACCAAAGAGATGGAAATTCTTCCCTTGGGAAAGTTTTCTGTGTTTTTATGATACAGATTTTTATTACACACCAATTAAATTTCAAATTAAGAAAAAATAAACCATATCATGCCAAGTACATTATGAACTTGAGTAAAACATACTAAGCTGATGTTGGAGATGACAATCCCCTGATACATAGATAGTCCCAGATAACTAAGTTGCAAAACATTACACAATGTTTTAAAAAATCAGCAGCATACAACTTAAATTTTAAGCACAAGAATTACTTGTTATTACAACAAATGACTGAATAAAAACTTAGAAAAATACAAGTTTATCTACTCATATTGTGGGTAAGATGCCAAAAACAAGTTTACTGTGTCTATTATTTTTGTCCTTGGCTGCTTGAAAATGTAGTTGGCAAAACAAAGCTGTCTGAAATCAAAGGGTACACAGACTTTCAAGTATTCAAATGCTATTCATCCTCTAGCTCATCTGTGACAAACCTTGGACTTGTGAGTGTGTAGGGAGGAGGGTCTTGTCATTTTTTTTTTTTTTTTTTCGGGGTTTCTTTTGGTTTTTTTTTTTTTTTTTTTTCAATTCACAGTCACAGAATTATATTTTCACATTTAGAAACTGCATTTTTGAAACTTTTTAGCTTTGGTCTTACCCTTAAAATAAAGACTGTACATGACTGATCTATACTTTGTAAGAGAAATAACTCAAGTTTGAGATATATTCTAGCCAGCATTTTAAAAAAATGCTGATTTATGAGGTGGATAATTCAAATTGCCTTTAAAGTGTCTGTTTTATATGAAATATTCTGAAACATAAATTAACCTTTGAGATGTTTTAGACTGTTGGCCAGAATCACAAGTCACCTTTGACAATAGTGGTGGGTTTTTTTCTGAAAAAGCACTGTTACCTTCTCACAGCCCAAATACTAGAACAATACTTTTTTCTGAATATTGTCATGTTATCTGCTTTGAAGCTTTATTTGGTATCTGTTTAGATATCTAATCTCTGTGTTGGATGAACTGTGTGCTCTGTATGAGCTGGAACAAAGCTGCTCAGGAAACCAACGAAAAGCTGTCATGCTAATCTGTCAGTTAGCTAACCTTTGCTCAGGAATCGCTCAAAGTATTTGTTATGAACACTGCTTGTATGGGTCACACTGCTTGTATGGTCTGGATGCCTTGGGTAATCTGAATGACCTGAGAAAGTGCTTGTAATAACATAACTATAAGTGGTGCAGCTGCTACCCTGTAGTTCCCGTTTTCCAAAGGGGAGGCTATCACTTTTTCGCTAACTAGGTAATGTTAATTTGACAAGACATCAGACTAAGAGGAAACAAGTTTTCATTGAGTTGGGGAGATTGTCCGTCACCTGTGGATGTGAATCTTACATCTTTTAAATGCACAAAATAATTGCATTTCCTGCTGCACCACCTTCAATTCTCTGTCATGCCTCCTATAAGTTCCTCTTCTCTTGCTATAGCGCCCACAGTCACCTCCCATACACTTGAGCTTCTGCCTGGGTACATGGCCACAGAGGGCTCACTGACTCCAGGCTCCATGTGTGCCAGCAAGCCATCTGCATGCACCAGTTAGGTCAGCAGGCTTCTGGCTACCTATGGAGACCATTCGTAGCCCACCTGCTAATTCTTGAAAGACTTGTTCCAAATAATTATCTTAGACTCTTCTATTACTCGATCAACCTTGGCTAAAATTGACCAGAGTTTTGTCAATGGCCAGGAGATGACCAGGACTGATGGATGAGTAGACCTTTATTCATCCACAAAAACCTTTTTTCTTTAGGAAATCAGCACAAGCAGCTGGGAATTGCAGAGTGAGTCAGGCAGAGGTGCGTGTTGGGGTATCTTTGCCAACCCTTGTAGTTTACTTTGCCTCACCTGGTAGACCAGATTTTTTCTCTATAAAATTTTTTTGTTCTGGCTTGTGCTATAATAAAAACACCCTTTAGAGATTCCAAAACCTTTTTGTGGTCTTGCTGCACCCACTTTAAAGAAAATTGCAGGCCAATTCATTTGAATGCTCTGACTGAGCTGGGTTGATCTTTTATGATATTATTACGAATTTTTGAGATCATGGCAAGAGCAAATTAACATGTTGCACCTAATTTAAACAAAAGACAGCCTTTGAGAAAACTGCTAGCCCAAGTTTCTATTTTTTATTTTGATTACAAAGGAAAAAGATCTTCTGCGTTTATACTATCTTGCTCTAGCTCTGTTTGACTATTTCCCTCAATCCCTCCTCTTTTAGTACCCTTTAGTTAGTTTTGACTGAATTTCACAGCAGAGTATTTCATGGATCACGAATCTGTGGAAATCTGTAATGTAGATTGCAAAGTTGAAGAGAGAGACCCTGTTAATGACCCAGTTGAAAAGATTGCAAGCACTGCTGAACCATCGTTAGACATCAGAGAATCCACACAAAACAGATGTGCTTTCTGTGAGCAGGAAATGTTTGTGGGAAACGTAGCATCTGTAACAGGAGAGGGTATCCACTGTGATGCACAAATCCGTAGGAAACTGGGCTTGTTTAGCTCTGGTACTCACAAACCTATGTTTGAAAGTATTATTGAATCTGTTACATGCAAGAGTGTGCATGTGTATATCCCATCAGCTAGAGGAAAGCAAGCCTTGTTATTTCCTAAACCCATAGTAACAAAAATGCATTGGGCACTGTTAAAGACAGGTTTTCCTTTGCAGAGCTAGCAGTCCTGTGGCTACAACACTGTTACAAGTAAATGTGGATTCAACTGTAAATTTTTTAAAAAGGTATATTTCAGATTGTTTGCTAGAGATCTTATATCGCATTTCCTCTGATACTCTTTCCAAATCTACAGCAACTATGCAACTTTATATAGCAGGATTTACTGTCTCTCCAGTCATATTTCTGAATGTTCCTGGTTCCATAAAATACTGTGTTTACAGCCACACTGTGGAAAAGAAAGCTAAAAGGCTGAGAGGAGCTTCTATCTCTGTTACATTCCTCTCCATTCTAAAAATTCACAGGTGAGTCGAATCACATGATTCTTAGCCCTTGATGCTGTTTAACAGACAGTTTCTCCATTTTATGTCTCCAAATGGGCATCTGAGGTGGCTAGTAATGAAGAAAAGGGGCTGCACCATTCTAGGATGTGTCATAACACTTGCATTTCTTTGAGACTTTGTTAGGGCCATTGTGTTACTTTGCTTATTTGCCAGTTATATACATTTAATTTACTGCATGGTGACTATTACTCATTGCTTTAATTTTTCCTTTGGAGGAAAAACCCCTTCTCTCATCCTGTTCACCTCTTTTTTACCTTTGTCATCTGTAAGGTACTTAGAGAGTCTGAGATACCATGTGCTATTGAAATAACAGATCAATTAATTTAAGGATTTTTAGTATATCCCCGTTTTTTACACCATCTCAAAAATAATGTAGTGCTTCAATAACTTAATTAACTAAGTCTCAAGTTCCTCAATTGCATGTCATCTGGACCAGAAGAATTGAAAAGCCATCAGCCTTTTCAAGAACTGTACTTCCTTCCCGTAAAGGTTCTTCTGTTTTAGGACTCTGGCCCAACCATATTAGTTAATACTACCCAGAGGTTAGATGAAATGGAATTGGAGAATGATCCAAGTATTATCTGTGAATATTTTAGATTGCTTTTGTTTGATGAAAATCGACTTGACAAGCAAACTTTGCTGAAAAAGATGTCTCAAATTACTAGTTTGCAAATGAAAAACTTTCTGTATGAACTACTAGCTATTCTAACAATACATTAGCTCCATTACGCCCATTACACTTTCTACAGTGTAAAACTGCTCAAAGTGGGGAATCTGTGTTTGGGTTGGTAACATATCTATTCAGTTCCTTCACTGTATTTTAGAGAAGCAAGGCATAAACATTCGGCATGGAAAGCCTTCAGTTTGAGAAACAGAGTTTATAAAGGAAAGAGCAATGGCGTGACCCAATGTTATTGAGAGGTGCAGTAATGAATGTTCCCCCTGCGTTGGTGGATCCTCTCAGACAGCAGAGAAGGGTTTGGGGGCCCTTCGAACAATCACTGCTCCGAGTGTCTAGCCAGATCAGTAATATCGCAATCTAGTTCAGTATACTCTAATAACCATATCTGAGCCCCCTAGAGGTTTATGTTTAAGAATAGATTTCTGCACAAATACCAATCGGAAAGTACATATTTTTCAGTGGTGCAAGAACTGTAAAAAATTGTTTTTGTAATGTGGTAGCATTTTCTTTCCTTATGCGAAACACTGGTGGAAATCACGATAAATAAATACAATGTCAGGTTAAAAAAAATGTTGTAGTTTCATGTTGTTGGTTTTCAAATTGAATTTTTACATAAAATTTACACTAAATGGAACCTCATTATACAGTGATGAGGTCCAGTATGATCCAAATCATTAAAATCACTGTACTGCTTAATGATTCACTAAGTGGTACTGCAGTGCCATAAATTTAGCACTAGTTTCATGATTCAAAACACCAGACTGAGACACCAGCAAATCGTATGTGGATCATTAAATTTACAATGAATGTCAGAGATGAAATAAGGGGGAAAAAACACTTTGAGAGATAGGGATAATATGTGCTCTAAGGTGACATCCATCAAGATAAATGATCTTATACCACTTGTGCTTGGATAATAATGGGGGGTTGTTTTTTTGTTATTCTTCATTTCATAATTTCTAAAGGGGTTGGAAGTCTAAGCCCTTTAAGAATTAAAGTAGCTGTCATTTTCTGAGTACTTTGTGATCTATTTTATTTGTATTTATACCATATACATGTGCTGCTACATTCTTCTCTGACCCCATTGGGCCAGATTCTCCCCTTAACAGCATCAAAGTATGTCAGCTTTGTAAATTTTACAAGAGTGGATTACAACAATGTAAATAGTACACTACTAGTACTATCAGAACCCCAGGAAATAATTTTTTTTTGTAGCTTTTACACATATATAATAGCTTTCTGTTACAATAAAAGGTCAAATAAAGGAATTCCTTTGTAATAATAATAATAATAGAACTACTCTTATATATTACATTTGTATGCACATTCTAACTTATATATGTAAATATAAAAAATGTTATCCAAAGGAGCAATGTAGTCTTATTTAAGGTACAAGCATGGAATACTTCAGTCTTTTGTTCTTAGGGGACTGAATATTTCATTTTTGCTTTGATTGAATATTTCATTGTTTTAACTCTCCTCCAATAGTTATTCCCCATCAAGAATCAGACACCATCAAAACAATAGATAACGTTAGCTGCATTTTTCGGAACCAATGTATCCTAACTGAGGTTTGAGGAGTAATGCATAGATTTCAAAATAAAAATTATTCACGGATTTTCAGAAAAAAGATGTCAACCACATCAGTGTGACCAAATGGGAGAATTTACAGTTTTATCCAGGAAGATATAAGTTGAATAGAATGAAAGATATATTCTTGAAGGTATTTTACTATCTGTGAGATCTAACAATACTATATGGAGAAGTAAGAATTCTGAAATTGCTTATCTAGGCAGAAGAAATTATACAGAGGTTTTCCAAATTTCACCCCACTGACTTATTCAAAATTCCATTTTATTTCATCGCACTGAGATGCCAAATGCAGCAAAAGGTGGGACATAAATGCTGCAAAATACAATACTTCACCAAGAAAATGAGAAAAAATTAAAAGTGCAGAATACAGAAATATAAACCAGAATTATTATTTGAGAAAATATATTCTGTTTTTTTAATGTCAACCTAGTTAGCATAAAGGACGTGAAAGATATATTGGACTTGTTTCCTCATTTTCTTTCTCTGTGTAGTTAAATAAAATTAAGCTATTTGCCATGCAGTCAGAAATGTAAAAAGTAAATAGTCTTTTACAAAAACTTCACTATGTGGTGACTGTGACCTTGAACCCACTTACAATCTAAATTGCTATTATGTGCAGTTAGTAAAAAGAACAGTTAGGAAAATACAGCAAAAGTCCACAATATCAGTCTCTGTCTCTTTTTGCCTCTCTCAGTAACGTGACTCCTGGTAAGTGCTTCTGTCTACTTTTTTTGCTGTTCTAGCTTCATGAGCAAACTGTTTCTCTGATGCCTGCCCTGACCATCTCTTTTTTTCTTTGAAAATGTAAGGTTTCTGCTACTCTTGCTGACAACTCAGTTCCTTTTTTAACCCTGCTCCATTGACTTTTCATCAATCCACAGGGCTGATATCAAATTCAATCCACACTTTGCATGATGGAAACAGTGATTCATGTTATTACAATAAGGCAAGTTTCAGCTGCATATAATAATTCCTTTTGGATCAAGTATCAAAGTGGAGAAGAAGGAAAGTTTTGGTGTTCATATATCCTTTTGCACATATGAGAGCTTAGCAGCGGAAAAGTGTTCAGGGGCTAAGCAGGTCTTGAATTAGTTTAAAATAATGTTTTACACACCATTTTAAATTACTGACAGCCATAGGATTTTACTAAAAAGGCTCTGTTTACAAATATAGTATCTGTTTTAAGGAGGTTGCAGGCTGTTTGCACTGTGAAATTGCATTTAAAAACAACCTGGCTTT